>OMLB01014178.1:16277-27992 GCA_900302555.1 Myripristis jacobus
AGTCAGCTACACCCGCCCCTCCCCTAACTTTTTTTTTTTTCCATTTAGACCTCAGGTCCAGAAAAAAAAGGCGCGGCGGTTCTGCCAGGGCCCCTGTCACTGTCAATTGCCATAAACGGTTGTCACCCGGCAGCAGCGGCTTACTTCAAACACCAGCGTCTCATTAGTAGGTCCCGCAGCGTACAAGCTCTCTGGCTTGTTGAAGGAGCGCTGGTAGTCGAACACAGTCCCACCAAAGTGGAACTTCCCTGGCCAGTCCACCGTCCAGTCCCCTGTCAGGTAATACTTCCTCTTCAGGGAGCGGACGGCCAAGTAGCTAGTGGAAACCTCCATCTCCTGCACTCGGATGCTGCGCGCCCCAACTGGCACAGTCACCATGGAGTAGTACTCTAGAAAGGAAGGGAGCAAGAAGGGTTGAATGGGAAGGGAAGGCCATTTATTCTCATTTAAATGCAGTTGATATTTAACTGAAAAAAAATTAAACAAGTGAAAAAATCTGCCAGTAGGATGAGACAATCCCACTTGTTTCCAGTATTTTCTTGAGTCAAGAATCATTTTCTTGCTACTCATGTGCTGATTTGCTTGATTCCTTGTCTTGTTGCAATGTATTTATACTTATTCCCTGAAAAATTTCCTGAAACAGTTGAAACTGCTTTGCAAACAAATGGGATTATCTCATCCCACATGCCTTTTTTTTTTACTTGGTTTATAAGAAAAACAGTGTACAGATTTAACTTTTAAATTCAACTTAAAATTTTTTTGTTGCTGTTGTTTCTGCTGTTGCTTTTTTTATCATGACCAAAAACTGTGATTCTGCAGTCCTTGATTCAGATTTGATTTTATTGCATGTGGAATGCAAGAGACATTTGGGTGCTGTTCACTATGTTCCATTGTACACTCAAAACTACACACACACACACACACACACAAACTTTGAGGCACATACATCAACATCCCTGCTTTACCTCATCCTGCACTCATCTTTATATCTGGTCTATACGGATTACCAGACAGGGATGAAGTGCGAAGAACCATTATGAAGTGGCATGAAATGCGTGTGTGTGTGTGTGTGTGTGCGCACCTATAGATGGATCTTATTTATATCTATGTGTGTTCTCTTAGAGGGATACTTCAACCAAAAAGTATATACTGTGTATCATTTATTCACCACATGTTCTCTTGAATGTCCGACAAAAAAGCTTTTAATCTCATGCCTAATGGAGAACCAAGGTTCAAAAAACCATGGCCATTTCTGTTAGAATGGAGTTGATCAGCAACTTTGACCAACAGCAGCAAAAAGGAAATGAATCAAACTGTTCATACAGTGTAATCCCAGTCTTGACTCTCAATTTTCTGCACAGTGCATCCAAAACCAAGGTATTTTCAGACAAAAAAAAGTGCTAAATAAACCACTTCTGGAAAATGCTCTCATGCAAAAAAGCTGCGTGTCACTGGCCTACATGTTCACCAGAATGAAGACCCACCTCTGCCTTATTCAGTGGCTAGGAGTCCTACACTGATTGAAGACAACTTGGGCTCAGAAAATATGTAAAAATGCCCCCTTGTCTTACAAAAGTACTCAGTACATACCATCTAACATGCAAAGACACACACACACACACACACACACGCGCGCGTGAAGGAAAACATCAGCCTACCGTTGGCCCTGTGCTGCAGTGTGTATTGGCCTTTGAAGAACTTGCAGGTGGAGTTGTCTCCCTTACACACTCCACAGGCGTCCAGAGCGGCCTTGGAGCTCAGAACCTGGTCACAGCCCACCGCCTACACACACACACACACACACATACACAAACACAGACACACACACACACACACACACACACATACAATGATGTTAGCATGAGCAGATGAGTAGGAGCGATTGCTTCCTCTTACGGCGAGTCTTTTCCATTCTCCTTCTAGTCTAGCAGTATGACAAACAGTCACGCTACCATTCAAGCTATTTCCAAGACATTCTCTTCCTTTCAAATATTTATAATGGTGTTTCTTAAACAAAATTAACCCTTTTTTGTTCTCTACTCTGTGAACAACTTAATACGGAGGCACAATTTGACAGACTTGACAAACTCAAGCTGAATTAACCTCTGCCATATGAGTGCTGAAAAATGGGTTAACCTGTTAGCTTACATAACATGCATCTTTAAAGCTGGTCCAAGCAATACATTGAGGGAAAAGGTGCCTTGTGAATCTGTAATACTGAAAATGTGTTTTTTCAGTGCACATACATTAATTCTTTAAGTAGCCAATGTACCTCACACACTCCTTCGATACAGACGTCTCCTTTCTGGTCAGAGCAGGAGGTGCCATCTTTGACTTTACTTGACATGGCGAAGAAGAAGTCAAAGTCCTCTGCGATGCAGTACAGCTTGCAGATGTCTTCATCTGCACAGAGAACATGCAAATGCAAATCATCAGTGAGGAAGTCTGAGTCAGCTAATCGTCATAATTAGAGATGCACTAGTATCACTTTTTTAATACTGACACCAAACACAAAACTTTACTTATTGACCGATACCAGGCAGTCATCCAATCCATTACTTTCACTGAACAGAGAACAAGGCTTGGATCAGTTTGGCAACACTGGACATTATTATATAAAATCATTATTTTTCCAACTTTTTCTGTGGCTTTTGTTTAAAAAAAAAATGTAGAAAATTCACACAGTTTGTTTTTTTATTTTTGACATGTTTCTCAGGGATTTTGATGTCAGGTATTAGTAAAATCTCTGATACCGGTGCATTCTTAGTTACAACTGAAGGAGAATTTAATTCAAATTTATGTGGTCAAATGAGGTCCTATGACTATAACCAGACACAGTTCAGTTTACCGTAATGAAAATTTCCTGCTGCTACCTGTTACCACGATGCACAACTAGAATAGAATAGAATACAACAAGTTGCACCCAGTGCACCCAGGGAGAATTTGCTCAGGATATGGGTTTATTGTGTGGTTCAGATCAGTTATCACAGGCAAGTCTCTGCAGTCGTGTTTGATTAAAACAAATGACAATGAAGGTGACTTGGCTCAAAGTCCCAAAAGGCAGCTCTGAATCTGTTCCTCTCCACCTCTCTTCCCATTCATCAACAGCTTAAACAGGCCTGGGACGACGGCCAAACACACCGCTCTCCTTCACCCCTCTCTCTCTCTCTCCCTCTCCCCCTCTCTCTCTCTCTCTCTGACACAGGTAAAAGCTGGCCTGCAGGCTTCCTTTTCAATCTATCCCCGCTGTGTCAGAGGGTGCAGGTGGCTACATGTCTATCATTCACATTACACTGACAGTTTACCCAAAGCTCTCTTCAAAAGGGGCGTCCTGATAGCCTCCTGCAGGTTTCTTGGCCCTCACCGTTGCAGCAGTAAGCACATTCTGGCATTACAGAGACACTTTATAAAAAGATTCGGTTCAGCAGAGTGTGGCAGAGAGCAGAAATAAGAGGGCTAAGACAAGAAAAAGCTTGTCCTGAATGATCTGCAACTCATTGTTTATTTAGAGCCATTGTGCCCTCTGAGCACCAATATTTACTTACTTTTTTATATAAACCAAGTAGAAATGTGATAGGGGATGCCTTCATGATTCTCACAAAGTATTACACAATGTCACAAGCATTTCTTTCAGATTTCTTGAACTCTGGGCCAAAACTGTCATGCCAGATGCCAAGATATGAGAGCAGATACGGGAATACCTGTGACATGTACATTTAACTCTAAACTGACTTAGGATGAGCTAAAACACTGAGGCCTAAATAATGTCTTGAACAATAATTTGCAGAACAGAAGGACAACTAATGGGACAGTAGTGGGTTTCCATTCAACTATTTTTATGCAAATATTGAACTTGCACAAAAGAAAACATGACTTAGAATTTAAATAAATTTG
Organism: Myripristis jacobus; assembly: GCA_900302555.1. Taxonomy (NCBI): domain Eukaryota; kingdom Metazoa; phylum Chordata; class Actinopteri; order Holocentriformes; family Holocentridae; genus Myripristis; species Myripristis jacobus. The sequence goes on from OMLB01014178.1 coordinate 20,172, forward strand.
GATGGAAGCATAGCCAGTACTTTTGTCAACAACTTCCTTCAAGTACACTTATTTTAAATATTTAGCTCATAGGTCAGTTTTGTTCATATTTTGTTTGTCCAGAAATCTACAACAAAGTTTGTGGTGGTTTTTTTCCATCTCAATGTGTGCATCACTTACACCAAAGAGGCTTCTTGCCATCTCTCTCTCTCTTTTGTTTGTTCTTTTCTTTTGACAACGGAGGTCTGATGGGTCTATTTACATGGTTTTGTTTGTTATTATAGTTTTTGTGTTTTAGGTTTTGTGCATGTTTTTTGTAGTTTAGGGATGTCTTGGTCTGCCTGACCTCCTAGTTTCCATAGGTTTGTTGAGGTTAAATCATTGTTATCATCTTTGCTGAGAATAGACACACACACACTCCAGTCCTCCTCAGAAATAAAAATGCTGTACATCAGTGCCACCAGTGGCCTGTGGGACTGGACAGCGTGTGATGTATATCACATGGAAATAGAAAACATAACTGTGTGGCGTGCTTCTATGGGGTAACTGTGGTGTGTGTGTTGTATAGTTTTGTGCTATTTTGGTACACTGAATGAGCATGTCTGATGTCCTGTAAACAAAATTGGTGGTTGTAATGCATTGTGAGTTTAAGGATTATGGAGGCAAAACAATATAATTAAGCATCCTAAAGATAAGGTTTGGATTACCACATATTCTGATGTTATATGTATACTGTACAGACAGGATGGATATAAACATAAAGGAAATAAGGACTGTCACATGATGGAAGACAACTTATGACTGTTGCATTGTGGATTCTGGATATTCTGCAATGCCAAACCAACTGTACATGTATGCTGCTAAAATAAGTCCAACAGAGGTGTGTGCATTTTTTTTCCCCCGAGAGACTACTTGGACCAGGAATCCCTGACATTTTTTTAAATTTATGTGATGCTTGGATTGTTTTAAGTATGTTTTTTATGGATGTTTAAGAATGGCCTAGATCTTGGTTTTCAGGCATGTTTCATTTTTTCTGTCAGCTGCCCTCAGGAAATGAATAAAGGTTAACTGAACTGAACTGACCTGACACCGCACACATTCTGGTGAAGTGGGAGTTGAGTGCCTACCTTCACCTTTAACCCCAGAGAGTTGCAGTAAGTGAGCGCTGCTGGCCACCTACCATCCACTTTGGTGTAGGGCTTCCACTTGTAGTACCAGCCCCTGAAGGGTTTGCTGTTGTATTCAGCGCACTGCTGGGCTCGGAAATCCACGGCACCAGGCGGGCACGGCCGTGTGTTACACAACTGGTTGAGGCGGCTGGAGCCAGGGCAAAATTTACCATTGTTCTGTGGCCTGGACGGAAATTGAGAAAGAAGAGTAGAGGGAAAAGAAAGAGAGGTTAAAAGAGTTTAATTATTTAGTATTCCTTTTATTATTTATTCATTTTATTTATCTATACATATCACAGGAACAGTGCCCATTAATAGACATTTCTCTGAATGTGCCAGTTTGGCCATCTCGGCTAATTTTCAACTGCAGTCCCTGGGCAGGTGTAATGACAGCTATAAAAGACATAAAATACATAGGAAGAGCAATCCAGAGATTGTCCCAGCTCAGTAAATTCTGATCTCTTAGGCAGTAACAATGCTGTTAACTTGTTATTGAAAGAAAAAAAAAAAACAGGCATGAAGATGCACCTTCAATTTTCCCCCATCCACCATGAAAGTTACATATACTCAACTAACGTCTGATAATCAAAGTTTAAAGTTTTGAAGTATTAAAGATAATCTAGGTTAAAAGTAAAAACTTATAGTTCAAATATATTTTATCCAACTGATCATCAGTGTGTGAGCGCTGATCAAGGGTGTGTGGCCTGCATATGTCCATATTACCTGTCTTATTCCAAAAAAATAAATAAAATAAAAAGCCTGGAACAGGAACAGAAGGTAAGGATCATACACAGTTAACTCACAAACATTAATTCATGAAGTTAGTGTCAGTGGAACTTTAATACACCATCAAATGGCAGAGCAATCAGCACTGGTGATAAAGAAAAGACTAACTGCAGCGGAGTCTTTATGTTTTTATGTTATATTACAGTGTCGTGCCAGACTTCCCAGGCCTTCTGAACTCATGCCAGGCATTCCAACACAACCACCAGCTGAGAAAATTGACTTCAGCTATTTACGATGATCAGCAACAAAACGGCAAACACACACGTAGACCTGAACATGGACTCATGCTGATCAAGTATGTCCATAAAAACACCTCACTAAGTGTGACATTGAACCCTTGGCTTTGGCACAAAAACACAAATAAGTGCCTGAAGAAGAAGAAGAAGAAGAAGAAGAAGAAGAAGAAGAAGAAGAAGAAGAAGAAGAAGAAGAAGAAGAAGAAGAAGAAGAAGAAGAAATCACAATGCAAACATATTTAAATGTATATTTATTCTACTAAGGCCATACAACAACATTAAGCATGTGTGCATGACTGAAGCGCAACTGAAATGAGGACGATCAAAAGTGAAAAACTGCATGTCCCGTCACTGCATCTCCTTCAGTTCATCCCTTCATCCTATCCATTCAGATCTGGACTCCATCACACAGTGAATGACATGGCTGGCAGGAGCAGCCCAGCTCCATTCAAGGTGTGAGTGTGTAAATCTGCTCTGTGCTGATCCTGCTTCCCTCAGTGAAGAGGAGGTTTGGCTGAGGTTTCCATAGGCCTGATCCCATTAAGACTTAGCGGGCAGACAAACACAGCCCATATGGTAAACTGCTTACGGTGGGCCGGCGGGGGGCTGCACTGTGCTCTCCTGCCTTCTGATCTGCTGCCACAACACAGGACAGGACAGAGGTTGCTGGTGCTAAATTTGTATGGGGCCGTACGCAGCTTATGGTCATTTGTTATGGAGGACGGACGCCAAAAAACAGTCATAATAAATAGTGAATCTGCTCATCCAGGGCTTCACTTCTTTTCTTTCGTGTGCCTCTTGTTCTTTTCTTCTCCTCTAGGGCTTGTCTCGTTTCCAAAGACGTTTCCAAGATAAGTAGCATTTTTAGGAAATGTGGCCACTTAGGATAGTCTCATTAGAGTAGGAAGATTAGGTTCCTTGATTTGGCAAAATTATCAGGAAATATGAAGTGCTTCCTTCACAGCACAGGGTATCCCACAAGACCATGAGATAAGCGGAAAACTTCAGTCGTACCCCAATGTAATTTGCCTAGCGTAGCTGCTAGTCATCAAAAATAAGCAGCTCAAGAGGGCAAATGGAGAGCATTTCTATAGTGCTTTGGCTCTGGTCAACCAACCACTCAAAGTGCTTTACAGTGTTTGCCTCACCTTTACCCATTCACACACTGATTGGAGAGGATACCATGCAAAGTGCCAAGCTGCCCATCAGGAGCAGCTAGGGGTTCAGGGTCTTGCTCAGCAACACTTCAACACACTCTCTGGAGGAGCGAACCAGGAGCTCTCCAATTACCAGAGGACTGCTCTACCTCCTGAGCCGCACCTGAGAGCTACCCACAAGACTGCATTTGACTTACGAGTACAAAAAAATCAAACCAAACGGGATGCTGGGTCGGAATTCCTACTTGGGAAGATTTCTCAACTCCCATTTCATGATTTGACGTCATTTCAACATTGCTCCTCATACTGTCAACAGTAAAATATGATCTTTTTAATGTCCCATGCTTTAAATAAGGCTTTAATGTTTGATTTTCAGCCTGATATCTTTTTAGACCAATCAACATACCAATACTTATAGTTAGCTGTTATTAGCCATTCCGTTTTCAAGGTTTGTCACTAACATTAGCAGGCATCTTCTTCCCACTTTGTGTCCCAACCTCTGTCTTGCTACATCTGCCCCTAAGTGAATGCAGCATAAGGTAACTAGCATAACGCTTACATTGTTTTTGTCGACACTGCATGGATTCTACATTATTCAAATTATATTTTCCTGTTATATTTCTAAGTTCATGTCACCTTTTGGACAAAATACATTTGGATAAGGAAACGTTATAGGAAGCCTCCTTTCAAATAGGACAGACCCTTCTCTCTCCCTTCACTTCTTCTCTTCTCCACTGTCTGCTTTGTCTCCTCTCTTCCTCTCTCTTTCAGTCCAGTTCAGTTAATAAATCCATTTTCAAAACATGACAGAGAGCAGATCTCAATGAGTTGATATGTATTCTCCCCTCCTCTCTCTCTCTCTCCCTCTCTCTCTCTCTGTTGCCAGGTAAATCTGCCTGGGCTACTGAGGCTGACCTCCTGCAGGTCTGAGGTCATTGTGGTTGGTCAACTCTTTTTCTCCTTCAGTCACCTTTTCTGTGCCTCCACCTCTGCCCCCATCACCCCATACCACCCATCCTGCAAACACGCACACTCACACACACACGCATACACACACATATAAATAAATCCACAGTCTACTGCCGCTGAGGCCTCCACCCCAATAAAGCACCTTTACAAGCCTGACGGGATGCTCCACCAAACAGAGGACTATCTGATAACACCCACCCCCACCCAGATTGAGTGTGTGACAAACTGTCCTCTGTACAAAAGCAGGTCAAGATGCTGAACCTAATCTCCCAGGTCTTGTTGGGGCGGATTAGGTTGACTGTGTTTGATCTGGCAGGTGGTCCAGCAGCAGCAGAGCAGCAAGGAGGAAAGCTGGAAAGAGGGAAGATTAATTTCCCATCTTGGAGGAGCTCCTCAGGAAGGGTTTAACAGACTGATCCCATTTTACGAGACTCAACAAAAGATACATGCAATTGCCTCGTAAAATGGCAGATTTCGTCGAGTCAGACACATGATTGCTATTGAGTGCTATTGAGTGATGGCAGAAAACAAAATTTCAAATAATACAGTATTTTATCAGATTTTGCATAGGGTCTAAAGTTACACCATTAATCATTTAATATAATAAGTCATCATTTAAATGATAAATGTGACTTGTGCACAAATATGTACTGCAAATTTGGAGGGATTCAATAAATTACATTTTATAGTTGAACATCATTCATTTATTTTCCAAACTACTTATCCTAATTAGGGTTGCTGGGCGCTGGAGCCTATCCCAGCACTCACTGGGCTGGGCAGCGCCCTAGATAGGTCACCAGTCCACTGCAGAACACACAGCCACATTCATACCTAGAAGCAATTTAGCATCTCCAATTCACCTAACCTGCATGTCTTTGGACTGTGGGAGGGAACCGGAGCACCCGGTGGAAACCCACGCAGACACGGGACAATATGCAATATCCGCACAGAAAGGACCCTCTTGCTATGGAGGGGCAGCGCTAACCACTGCACCACCATGGTTGAACATCATCTACAAATTATGGAGCACAGGGATCTAAAGAATGTGGCAGTGTTTACATTTAAGCAATCACTTCAGCATTTAAGTCACTGAATTCCCATGTGCAGAGATTCTTGGACAGGTATGCACATGGAGGCCCTTTTCAAATCGTCAAATACCCAAGCAAATAATGTCAAGTAGCAGCAGTTTACATGCAGAGAAGCTATTTTCATTTTTAAGTACACAGTGTGCTTAAGTCTGAATTTGGAAGTATCTGTCTGATCTGTCTTAGGATTTGAAAAAGAGGACACCAAAAACTGGGGGTGAGGACGACGACAGGGACAAGCGGTCATGTTCGGGCTAATCCACCTTGTTCTGCTCAGATTAGGAGCAGAGAGGCCCAGCCAAAATAATCAAATAGATTAATGGGGACAACTCACAAAACACACACACCCACACAAATACATATACACGTGCACACATGCACACACACATACCTATTACACTACAGCATGACTCAGGAGTAACTGATTAACTCCCGTCAAGGATGATAGAGTGGGTTTATGCAGTATTGGAAAGGTTATCTTCAAAACATATACCACTACAGATTACTGAATACATGCTCTTGAAAGTAATTTGTATCATATTCCACTGCATTACTCAACATATTCTAAATACTTTGGATTACTTTTTGGAATACTTCAAGATTTGCCCATTTGTCTTTGTCAGTCTGAATGTAGTTTACACTTGCTTTTGGGAATGACTGTCATGCTTCAGAGAAAAAACTACACACAAAGTACACAAAACAAGAATGTGGTATGTTTTGTCCTGCAACTGATGCTGTTTAAAGAAAAATGGTGAAATTGTCTTGCCACTTGTTATAAGAGTAGCCTTTTGAGAAAAGTGTAATGCGTAATATGTGTGATTGAGTGAGGGAGACAGAGAGAGAGCAGCAAAAAGTGACAGCAAAAACGGAGAGGAGAGGGCCAGCAGTGAAGTCGTCGGTGACTTGAGCAAAGTGACCATAAGCATCCCCTTTGTTAACCTGCCACCCCTTCACCCCTCCAGGTAGTGCACAGATATTTCTACAGACATAACAAACCTGGAGCAACTTTCTAAAAATGCAGCTGGGAAGAATGTGCAGATTCTTTTTGTGTGTGTAATGTTATGTAAACTTGCTCAATAACATGAAAAATTCGGTCCGAAGCTCAGCCCAAGACAATTAGGACGGAGTACAAGTACACAGCCGTTAGCTTTAAATCTGATAGTAAGTCCTTGTCATCCTTCCCTCTCCTTCCCTCTGACCCCAAAACTCTCAGCGGCATCAACCCAGTTTCAGCAGCTTCTCGTACAAAGGCCTCTTTAGTGCCAGAGGAATGATAAATGGACATGACAGCTAACCTGGATTAGAGGCTCTGTGGCCCTTTATCGCCTGCTGGTCATGGTGTATAATGTGCATCATATGAGGCCTTCTCCGCCTCTGTCTCTGTGGAAAACGCCTTTGATCCCTCACAGGGATTAAGAGAAGAGTCGGCTGTGACAGACAGGATGGTACCACATCCGTGTCAGCAATGCTGCTAAACTACCCAGGACCAGTGTTTCCATTCACGTTTAACCTAAATTAAAAGTAAGCTTTTGAAAAAGTTGACAATGTTCAACAATTCAAATATGACTCAGGTCTGTAAAGACTTTTCAAGCTTGTGGAGGTAACTTTGTAAATTTGAACTCAAACAAGCTTTTTTGCCATCTGAGATGTGTAATGAGTAACTCAGATTACTTTTCTGTAATGATGAGTAACAAATCACATTAGTTGTTAAATTCAAGTACTCAGTTACTTTTACAGCAAAGCATTCTGTTCCCATTACTTTACATCATTCGGCTGTGATGGCGCTGTGATTTCCGATCTTGTGAGGCCCGGTATGCGATGAAAATGGTGCCACGCCACTGCTGAATTAACAACACTTCAAAACAAAAAAGCTAATACTAACAATTCTTCCCTTTCTTAAAAATCCACAACTGACAAACTACAAGACCTGGAATGGCATATTTACGAGTGCTTTGACCTGCTTATCAAAATGGGAAAAAAAGAAAAAAGCTTTCAATATTGATCAATAACGAGCTCTACACGCTCTGCCAAAAAACACCCTCATTCACCCAAATCACTCATGGACTTACCGACCCAGACAGAAACTCATAACTGCTTCCCAGAGGTTAGTAACACACTTCCATAGACCATCAGCTAAACTGTCTGCTTTGGGTGCAAGGATTTCTCTTGTTGAATTGTTACACAAAGGATTTCAGGGGTTAAAACACAGCAGGGCATTCAGTCAAAAGCAGATCTGCACCTTAACTGAAGAAAGTAAACAATTTAAAAAAAAATGTTAGTCATCACCAGAAACAACATTTTATGAAATATGATGTTGGCTACTAAAGAACCTGTATTAATGTTTTATTTATTGTTATATAATGTGTTTTTATCAGCCTTATAGGTTTAGTGGTTTAATGTTTAATTTAAATGTGTCAGTCACTTTCATTTTGATCATTGG
>OMLB01014180.1:1567-18219 GCA_900302555.1 Myripristis jacobus
CTTCTCCTTCATTGTCCAGAGTCTGCTCGTGGGGCCGCGCAGCTTCACGGCGCGCTGCTCTTCACTTTGGCCACGAATTTCTTCTCCTTCACCCTCCTGTTCTGAAACCAGATGGTGATCTGCCGCTCCGACAGGTTGGTGACGGCCGAGATCTTCCTCCTCTTGTCCTTGGTGATGAATTTGTTGGCAGCGTACTCCTTCTCCAGCTCCTTCAGCTGGACCTTGGTGTACGGTATCCGCTTCTTCCTGCCTCGGCGGAAAGACGAGCCGTCGTGCTGGTGCGCCACCACATCTGTTAACCGGACAAAAGAAAAAGAAAATACAGAGACAGAGAAGCGGGCTGAAGGCGAGTGTGCACAAACTGCATGAGAGACATTCCCACTCTTCACAGCTCCACTGCTCCTTTTTCATTTTTACTCTAACATGATGTTTACTGCGCGGCAGTCACAACGCGCGGTGCGGGGGCAGGACGTGACTCCAGCGCACAGAGAGCAGCAGCCATGCGGCGACGCGGACAGGCAACATGGAGGATGTCTGCTGGCTGCGAGCAGCGACGAGCACGAGGCCAGGCAGCTCAGTCTGTCCTCTGCCTCGTGCCATCAAGTCAAACGTGCACAAACAGTTAATGTGGAGACCTGTCCTGTCTCCGTTATGTAATGTTTTTCTTCATTTGTATGATTTAGAAGCAGATGTTTGGGTGATTTAATACCTTACATGCGTCCTTTTAATGGCTTCATTGCAAAATAATAAAGATGCACCTAGACGCATTGCATTGTACTGAATGTAATTGAATTGCATTGTCCAAACAGCGTCTCTATCAGTGCTGATATCAGATCACAAGCTGTCTGTCTTTTAAATGAAATAAAACTGTTACACTGCATTAACATCTTTGCAATGAGGTACAGTCTATTTCTACTCACAGTGTTAAACCGTCACGTTAATAACACAATCTTTGTTGTCACCTGATAGCCTAATTAGTTTACTATTAGATCACCAGACGCATAAAAACTGCATTTGCATCACATGACCTGCCGGTTAATAACCTGCTTGATGAGGCAGAAAAAATGTAAGTGCCTCCTGCAGATGAAACCACATTGTTAATTTAATCTGCAGGTTAAATCTCAACGTGATCTCTCATAATCTCATCGTCATATTTAACCCGAAGCAGCAGCCAGTTTGTGTGTCAGTCTGCAGGATTTGCACTCGGAGCAGATGGAAGTGTTTGAGCTGTGATTAACAGCAGCCATCAGTTCATATTCAAACCAGACCGCCCGTTACTCCGCTCTAACCACAATAACAAGTCAGTAGCCTAAAATACAAGCTTATTCCAAATATTACTTGGCAGTGAATATTAATTATCTCATCACATTATACAGTCTCTTGTGCCAATAATAACCAATACATCATATGCTGTTTAAGTGTCTCTGTTGAACAGTGAGGAGCAACAGGCTATGCATTGCTCTGCTGTGTTTTCAGGGCCTAAAGTGCAACTGTTCATGCATAAATATGGCTTCAAATTCTAAAAGCTGGAGCGTTACCTGCCAGTGCGGACTTCCAGAGGTGGCCGGCCTGTCCCTGGTCCTTGGAGCAATACATCTGCCCCCCCCAGCCGTTGGTCAGAGCCCAGGGCTGGTAGCTGTCCATGGGCAGCAGGGTGTCATGGCGGGGCTCCCCGGTGCCCAGCGTCTGCACCACCGACACGTCCAGGTAGCTGGCCATGGATTGGTACGGGCTCGGGTAGCCGTGGTAAAAGGCGAACTCCTTGGCCCGGTGGTTCGAGTACTCGTCGGAGCTCACCGGCGTGTCCATGTACTGCGAGCCGAGCGCGGCTCCGGCCGCCTGTGTGCACGACTTGAGGGAACCCCGCCCCATCCTGCACGGATAGTAGCCGTTACCGAAGTAGCTGTAGGGCAACGCGGTGGCGGCCGAGGAGCTCTGGTGCGGCACGGCGGCCGCCGGGCACGGTCCGGCCGCACACTGCTTCCCAGAGGACGCGGCCGTCTCGCTGGAACCAGAAGCGGACACGTCCACGGTGGAGTAGCCGGCCGAGGAGTGCACCAGGCCGGACGGGTGGCCTCCCAGAGCCGCGGCGGCCGCCGAGTGGGCCATGATGTTGCGGCACTGGCTGGCCGCAGTGGCCGCAGCGAAGTTCCCACCGCCTACCAGCCCCTCCATGTTCTTGTTGAGCTCGTCCAGGTTGTTGTCATACACAAACATCACCGTGTCCGCTGGCCAGCGAGGGTTGAGGACCAGGGAGGCGGTCATAGGCGCTCCGGTTCCCGGTCTGCCTTGTTTTCGTGGCCGTTTCTTCTCGCTGTGTGGTCCTGCGCCGCGCCGAGCAGCTACATTGAAGGAGGTGAACCGCCGAGCTTCACTCCTTAACTCAGCTCAGGTGCCTCAGATGTACCGTCATGCGCAATGTCATAGCCCGCGCGCCTTGTGTTAACTTGCTGCACCGTTTGGTGACGGCGCTCGCTCCGAGGCAAAGACTCCGGTAACCAGCCGGACCTCCCGTTACATCCCAACCGCAGCCTTGACGCAACGAGCCCCCGGGCCCCGGAGAGGAGGGAGGGCGCATGTCCATTGGATGAGACGGGAGGACCACGTGATGGGACGGGAGGAAAAAAAACTGAAGAAGGGACTTGTTGGAGATTGTCAGTCAAAGGGACTGTTTTTATGAGGCTCGAGCTGTGGCACGAGAGAAGCATCAGCAGATTCGGTTCAGTTTCCTGCATGTGCCGTTTGTGCTCGTGCAGCTGTGTTGTATGAAAGTGATCCACTAATGTTCTCTGATCACTTCCAGCCACCAGGAAGAAGATGATTACCACTGAGACTGATGCAGGCGGGGATCACGATGTACACACACGTACCAAGACGCGCTGGTCCCGCGCGCCTCTCCAAACGCACCAACATGCATTTAGAGGTCATCTGACGCCTCAGCACAGGCGGCATCAAGTGCATCAACGTCAGTTTAGTAGGCTTAAGGTGCAAATACACCTGAGGTAAATGGGCAATGCACGGACTGCCTGAGAGAAATATTATTTTGAGAAATGTTGCATCTATTCTCAGAAAAAAAAGAGATCAGAGCAATTTATAGAGAACTGCTGCAAAACCACAAAGTGGAGGCTAAAAGGATCAAAATATAAATTATTATTATCATGACCTTTTTCTGTGTGATTCTGACCAACTGACAGCGCACTTTCCCTCCACAAAAATATATCTAGGCTATATCTATCATCTATCCACACACACACACACACACACACACACACACACACACACACACACACACACACACACACACACATAAGAATACGTGTATGCACATGCACACAAATGCATGCCCACAGATAGCAGCACACACATGGAGACTGAACTTTGACATATCCCTTAGAAGACACTTTAGTTCATCAATAATTAGCCAGCTGCTGGAGAGAGTGGAGACTGTGGGCACTCCTGTTGCACACATTCCTTAGAAAGGTGCTTTGTAGTCAAGCAGAAAGAGAGAGACAGACAGACAGTTAAGCTTCAAAAAGAAAGAGAAAGACAGAGGGCACCGCGGGAGGAGTCAGATACAGAGGTGGTTAGCTAAGGGTGGCTCTCGAGACGACAGACAAGGATGAGTCAGCTTCAATGAACTGGAGGAAAGGGTCAGCCGTGCTGTCCCATCGATCTATGCAGATGCAAGATTAGTCTAAATGCCACTTGAAAGACCCTAACAGTCTGTGACCCTTTCCATGGAGAGAGACGGATGCCACATCTTCCTGATAATAAAAAACATGATAAATAAAACCACTTTCATCATGAAAATACACTGGCATCCAAATAAGAGACTCCAAATAAGACACATCCAAATAAGAAACTATCATGATATAGATTTTTTTTCTTTGCAGAAATTAAGTAAAATGCTTGTTTTGATCAATAAATATACAGAACTGTTTTGTGATTCAGTGTGCACTGCTTGAAGCAACAGGAATCGCAAATGAGTGTGTATCAGTGGAAAGCACTTCTGCAGTTGTCTGATAATGAACAGAGAAGCCTATGGGAGTGCAATACCTCCCAACCATCAAATAATTGCTACACATTGAAGCAGACAGCAGCTTTATTCCACTGATCATTCAAGTGTTATGTTAGATATACAGCCTCCCTCTGGAGATAAACTGTGAAGAGGAGGATGACCGAGTCTCTCCTGAAATCCTTGAAAATCTCAAACAAAGGCAGTTGTCTGTCCACATAGGCAGATGTTCTTCTCCCCAGCATGTGCCATCTGAGTATTATCCAATCATGTGCTCCCTGTGGGGATCACTCCATTTGACCTCAGTGTTATATCACATTATTTCAGGAAGTAATTTATGACCAAAGTGCAGGCCATAGAAAGAGGGCTGCAGGTCTGGTCAAATGTCTGGTATAAAAAACACACTCTAATTGATTCAGCTTTCTCCCTGAACTTTTTAACAGCATCCTTTTTCCATTGTAATGGAGGGGGATTTTAGTAGGAGCCAGACATAGCTGGAAGGCTAAATCACTTCCATTTCAGTCAAAGGAGGCGTTGTAGTTTATCACAAATCTTAACGCAAACATGTCTAGTGCCATCTTGGAGAACTCGGAGCAGAAGAGACTTTTTGCAAATGGCTAAATGTTCATCAACCAGAAATATCAGAAAGACACAAGTTATGGGTGTAAATAAATAGGCTACAGTAACGTTACGGTTGAACATTAATGGTCTGGATGATAGGCAAATTGATAAGGCTGACTTACCACTAATATGTACTAGCTGGCTAAAACAGGTCATATGCAAATACAATGCACTCATTCATATATTAATGTATCATGATGAAATTAGCAGTTTCCAGCACTGAACAGATAATAACCAAGTCTATTCAGTACTGCTGAGGCAGCAGAAATGTAATTAGCTGGACATCCCTCGAGACACAACTTTTTATTTCTCTTAAAAGGTAATGTGTTCTCTCGAGTGAAAATGAATGCTCTATCCATTATAGCAAAGTTTCACTTCACCTCAACCCTCCCCCATGCTCGATATTTTGCAATCAGAATTGTGCCAAATTGGGTATTGTGCTAACAGTGACGACAGGAGGGGCAGGGGAGGGGGGTATAGTGAGGATGGGGTGTGAAATTTGTATGCAAACTATGTAGAGCACCATTTTGTATTCTGTATAGAGTCAATTTCTCATACCCTAAGGTTCAAAAATTCAATCAATATGTCCAGAGCAAGTGTGGAGGCCTGCTATGCTATCTGTTCCTTTTTGCATTTAATCAATAACCTTTATTTCCATTGCCTGGTGCATAGTTGGGAGTACGGACAGGACAAGCTGTGAGAATCAAAGTGCACTGACACCCACAGCCCTGGGCAGAGGAATGCTAAAAGCGGGTAGGCATCTCAGATGCCAATGCCAAATAGGCTAAGTGGAAGTGACTCATTCAAAAACAGTGCAGTGGCTAACAGCTCCACACACTCTCCCTCACACACACAAACAGCCTCTGTTGCTGTTCTCATGAATGAGCGCTCATCTGACTATGAGAACTGTGATCCATTGAGAGGAAACAACATTGATGACGCAGTCAGGTTTAGCAGTAAAGCGATTACAGCAAGGCACGACGTTAAACAGCAAAAACAGAAATTAGAACTACAAGGGTGTAAGACATCCACAAATGATCCACACATGATCACACACTCAAATCAAAGCCATCGACAAGCACACCCACACACATACAAACACAAAAATACACCCATATACATGTACGTTTAGATGTATACATGCACTCGCACAGTCATTCAGAACACTCCCATTCATGTTAATCTCCTGAGACCATGAAGACTGCATCTTTAACATGCCCAGTCACCATGGCAACATCAAGCGCTCTTTCTCCCTCCTCCTCCAGTGCACTTCACTGACACTATAAATCTGAGAATCACTGTGCCTCAAAGGGGCAGGGAAAATGTGCAGCCAACAACATCTAATAGCTTCTTGCTCTTACACCATTAGCTGGGTTTTACAATCTAATCCTGATACACAGATGCAAATTCAAAGATTTAGTCCACAGCCTTTGTCTCGTTAAACCCTCACTTTCATCAGTCCTGTAATGTCCAATTACAATACTCGTATTTGTATACCTGTAGCGCAAAACTAGCCCAAAACATTGCCTTGAATAATCCTGCTGCTATGCATGCAATATAAGGAAAAAATTTATTCTGAGTGTGAAGGATAAATGTGAGGGAGAAATAACGCCTACTCTGACAAAATGATTTCTGGCATGAAAGCAAAAGACATCATTAGTCACAGCCACTGTTTACTAAATATTATGGTACAGTTATGACTATAAAATCATTTGTGTTTTGAAGTTTGGCTGATGAGTAATAGCTAGAAAAGTTGATCCAAAATGAATATATACGTTTTTGGAATCTTGATAAATCTGCAGAAATATTCACCATGTGCCAGGGTCCTGGACATGCTATGGGGAGAAGTGTTCACCTCCAGCCCAGCGTGACTGTTGCTGCACGTCTGAAGTTGGTTGGCAGAGGCTGTGGGCTTGCTGCGCTATGCTGCAACCTGCCAGCAGGATTCTGCTGATGTAGAATCCACAGGCACAGTGCAGCCTTGCTGCATCACATGGTATAGACAAAAGGGGGAATGTTACTTCAGGGATTGGGAAGATGTTTATGAAATAGTCCATACATAAATTAATTTTCAGACTTTGGTTTGTGTATAAATCCATGATCGCTTTGGGACTGTTCGGTGAGCGCTTGTCTCAATAAACAATCCCTCCTGCACTACATGGATACTATGTAAGTATTATTCATATCTTTGTTATGGGAAATTTAGAAAATGAAAATGACTGTTTGTAAGACCATGAATACAACACAAAAAAGACCACAATCCTACACTGAAAAATAAGCAGTGAGTTTAAAGTTAGTTTAAAAATTGTGTTTATCTCATGGAATGCCAGTTCATATGTTACAAAACCATCTCCATCCTGGTATATAATGATCACTTTGCCAGAACCCCCTTCGCTTCATGCTGTCAAAATCAAAAAATCAGCTCAGCAGGAAAGAAATGGACACGCATTCTGCCTCTCTCTCATGATCCCCTGTGAGGATCCTATCACAGGCTCCAATTACTTTACAGTTCAAGCCAAAGCCCTGCTCTCTCCAGTGCCATCCAGCTCATGCACCCTGAGCCAATAGGAGGACGCACTAAGAGGATCCTCTCCCTTCCAGCCTAATAAATTATCCGCTTGTAGGCAGTACATAGCCTTGATAAAATATACCAAATCCACCCATCCCAATCACCAACAGAAGTAAGTACAAATGGAAACTGCAGACAAACAGTGCTGCCTGTGTCCACTGGTAATAGCCCTGTCAAATCCAAATTTATTTATAGACAAAAAAAAACAAACAAAAAAAACAACTTAGGATGTAGTCTAATTAATTGCATTAAGAGAGTCGTCTCATCTGTCATCCATCCTATTAAATGGCCAGGGGTTGAACAGGGTTCACCAAATCAAATGAGTGGCCCTAATTTGTCACATGAATTAATCCAATCAGCCACTCACTCACAGAAGGGCACTTTTAATGTGTATAGACACACACAAATCTGTTCATGCCTCCTACTCTCTCTCTGCATTTCCATAAAACCTTTGGCTATCCTATTTCCATGAAATAAAAACATGATTTTTTGGGGTGCTTGAGAATATTATGTCTCTAAAGCAAACAGACCACCTACTTATGCTTGAATAGCACTCAAAAATCAATCTAGCACATTAATAAAGTTGACTGAAAAGGAATCATTTAAATTATGCCTCTTGTTCATGATGAAAGCAATCCCCTACGTGTATGCTCCTCTAAAACTATTTTGTGCATCAAAATGATCCCCTTAAAAACATAAACATAATTGTTCAGGCCTTCTTATGCTAAGTTCATAAGTTTAATTTATCAGTAAGATTTGTTCATTACTAACAGAAGAGGCAGTGTATTTCTCCAAAAACAAAAACAATTCACTGAGAAGAGCCTACACCTTCGGACCAAATAGTTTCTTGTATTTAAAAAAAACAGGCTTTACTGGCATAAACCTATCATCAATTGAAAGTTTGTTTTCACTATCAGACAGAGCAGATGAAAAATCTATGGAAATTATGCAGTAGCAAAGAGTTATGTAGAGTCATGCAGCTACTACAGAAAAACAACTGCAATAACTGAGGAATTACACATTGCTGGCTTTGTGCAGAAAGCTCAGAGCACTTTCTGTTACCCCGTGTCACCGCTTGTTACTGTACAAAGGCATTATCCAACCCATCCTGCTGTACTACTGCCCGTTTCTACACCACACTGACCACCTCCAACAAGAACAAACTCAACGGGATCACACACGCTGCCTCCAAAATCATCCACTCCCTGACACCCAACAGCTCAGACATGAATAACAGAGCCATCACACGCCTTGCACTCATTAGTGAATGACTCTGATCACCCCCTCAACCCACATTTTACACTACTGCCCGCAGGCTGTAGATACAGGTCTATAAAATGGGGAAGAGCTCACTCTGGCAGAAGTTTTGTCCCTTCTGCCACAGCAGCGCTAAACAAACTGCCTTGCTGACCCAGTACAGACCCAGGCTCATGTGTGTGTGTGATGCATGTATATATATCTGTATGTTGCAGTGTGATTATCTGTATATTTCTGTGTTTGTACAGGCTGTGAAAACAATGTTCCCGTGGAACAATAAAGACTATCTGTCTAATTATGGTTGCATGTCAGGCATAAATTAAGCATTTTGGCATTGTAGACAACCACAGGCCAGTGTGCTGTGAGACGCAGCAGCCCAGCAGTGTGATGTGACAAGGCGTTCAGAACCGAGGACAGCTCTCTGTGATGAAAGGCAGCCTGCAGATGGAGGTCAGTACCTTCACTCTGAGTCTGCACCACCAGCTGTTCTCCAACAATAAATCAAAGAAATGTGTTCATGTGGAAGCCCAGGCACTCCCCAGAGACCCCGGGGCTTTTAGCTTTGGCATGTACAGCAGTCTGCTGCAGCAAGTATAAGCCCTCTAACATATCTTGTCTTTATTCAAAATAACATATCAGAGGACATATCTGTGTGGTTTGTGTAGAGTCGGACTAAACATTTTTTGATTCAAAGTGCACCGTAGCGGTGGTTCAAGTTGTATTGGACTTAGCTCTCCAACACATACAAACTGTACAACTTATCTCTTAAAACTCGTCAATAATGAGGTTAACTGTCCCTCATATTAAATAACTTTTAACGTTACTGTTGTTTGATTTAGTCTCTTTAAGAACAGCACAAACTGACGAATGGCAGTGTTTAACCGAGGAATTATTGATGTAACGGTTTGTAACGACAGTCCTAATTTACAGCTGAAATCAAACTGTAAATGAATAATATGTTCAAGAGTGACTTACCAAAATGAAATTAGCCTCCAGTTTCTGGATAAATTTCAAAATGTTATCATTTTCTTCATAAGCCAGGACCCTTGGCTCTGTTGTATCTCCAACAAACGGCTGCCCTGCGTGTGTGTCCAGATGGGGGATGGACTGTCCTCCGCTTCGCCGTCAAGACTGACACTCCCGATGAACACCGACACTTCCGGCTACAGGTTTCAAAATATAACATGGTTAAAGAAGAAGAAGAAGAAAAATAAGAATTGATACTCCAGTTTCATTGTACATTATATTGAGCACGTGTAAAATGCTTCTACATTTCAATGTATTATCAATAAACCTTAAAAATAAAAAAATATATTTAAAAAAAATAGTAAAAATATAAGATGGGGGACCGTGCGTTGTCATGTTTTAGGGATATAAGGTACCGAAGTGACAAGAAATAACATTTAATTTGTAATTGTAATGAAAATACGAATATTTTTCTTAAGGGACCTTTTCATAGCACAGGCCATATATACACATATACATTAAATATGAGTTATAACTGTGTGCATATGCACGATAAAGATGTCTAACGTTACATTCGAAAACTTAGTGTTTAACGTGTCATTTTTAGGCTTTTATAATTCTTTCGGTTGTTTTTTTTTTTTGTTTTTTTTGGTTAACCATAGGTGGAGAAGTAATATTATTTATAAGAAGAAGTTGTTATTATTCTATGATAAATTGTTTAACTGTAATTGTGTTGACCCCTGCGTCGCCCCCTGACCCAGTGCAATCTGCTGTGGGTAAAGTTTGCTTTCTCTTTTAATAGAGGTTTTGAACTCCAAAGTAAGAGCTCAGGCAGCATGGTTTCTATTGCTACTGCAATGTCTTATTGGAGGCATTTTGTGGGAAATACTGACCGGGACAAGGTTGGTCCTTAGCACAAAAGTGGCCTGTAAGAAATTTAAATAAGGCAAAAGAAATGTCATTTAAGTTGATCCATAGATTCTATCCATAGAATCATTTCTTACAAAAGTTATAAGTGTGAATTGCCCTTTCTGTGAATTTAGTGGCTTAAACTTGCTCTCCACTTATTTTGGTCTTGTAAAAGTACATACGGGCTTTGGAGAGATTTGTTAACTTTATGGTTAACAAAGTTTTTAGTCAGATTTAACTCCTTTTTTCCTACAGAAACACTACATTTGATTGCTATGTTTAGAGTAATAAAGGCGACAATGTTATTGTTATTATTAGTAGTAGTAACTTAATTGTACTTCTTCTCAAATTCCATATTCACCGATGCAAATTTACAATAAATAAATGAATGAATAAATATATATATATATTAAAAAAAATCTTTGTATTTATGGGGAAATGGAACAATACGTGTCAACGATTTTTTTCCACACAAAACAAACAACAACAAAAACTACTGTATGCACTGATGAGTGCATACAATATTTTCAGAGTCTTTAAGTGAGTTTACTGTCATACAGTAGGTTTTTATTTATTTATTTTTTAAATCTGTTTTATTTACTTTATATAACGTGTCTTTTCTGTGCTTTAACGGTTAGTCCTGGCTGCACGCACTTGCCAACGGCGGGCTCATGACATAGCGAGAACTTCATTTGTGAAACTGTGCCATAAGCATAAAACAACAAAATAAAGAGTGCTGAGTGTTTATTTTAACATCAACCACAACCAACAGGTCGCGTTATTAACATTATTTACATCAAGGCCGACCCGACCATTATTTTTTCCACTCCACACCAGCGCGTGGCGATATAAGCCCCGCTGGGCTGAGCGCGAGGCTAAGACTTCCTGATCAACAGCAGTCGTTCCTTCCGGCTCCGGTCCTTCACCAAGTGGAAAGGTAAAAATGTCTCCAGCATAATAATCTAAATATATCTTCAACATCGCTGGCGTTGTGGGACAGTGGTAATCAGTGTGTGATTTATTTTAATGTTGTAGTCAAATACCTGAACATATTTATTTCTTAAAATGTTTAATACCACAGATATTTGTGTTGGAAATAGGGAAAGGAACCCCGGCTTCGACATCCTTGAACGGCTGCCATTTTTTTGCCTTAGCACAGCCCGCTTTCGTGAACTATAAATAAAGTAATATGTGGCTAATGATGTGAGTGGCTGGGCAGTTTGTTGGTTAATTGTCAGTTAAAGCACTACTGAAAATATTACTTAGCTCTTTGTTTCCGCAGGCCCGTCTCTAAGTCAGTGAACAAGCTAACAGCTAGCTCGCATGCTATCGTAATGAGAGCTGGTTTCCCGTCTAAACTGCTAGCATCGACTTGTTGGGAAATTAACACGAACTTGATGGCGGTAGTTGAGGTAACTAATTTAAATAATTGGCTTTTCCAGATGCTGATGCCCAAGAAAAACCGCATTGCAATCTATGAGCTCCTCTTCAAGGAGGGGGTCATGGTTGCTAAGAAGGATGTCCACTTGGCCAAGCATCCCGAGCTTGCCGACAAGAATGTGCCCAACCTTCATGTGATGAAAGCCATGCAGGTAAGACTCAGCAAGATCACGCTGTGGTTATTAATCTGTTGTGGTTGTGAGCAGAGCGGTGCTTATGTCTGGCACACTACCACCGACATGAAATTAAGGTTACTAAAAGTCCTGTGTTGCATTGAGGGAAAGAACAGTGATGTGCATAGCAGGTGGCTACAGTTGGCCATACCCAGTTTGGCTGTTTTGAGCCAGGCCTGCATGATATGGATACATTTTAATTAATACATTTTTACGCTAAATATCTTGATACTGATATGACTATGGGTTCACACTCATTTGAATTTTTAAATGTAGCAACAGTGAAAATGGAGCCTTCTTCAAAAAAAAAGTTTTAATATCAACTGCATGTAGAAAATGCAGTTACTCCACAAAGCATTTTGATCAGAACAGACCAAACACTCTGGGTGCACTAAAGTAATTTTAAAAAATTAAAGTCAAATATTTTGCTGCAACCTCTGCTTTGACACAGTGCTTCAAAAATATTTCAAGTGAAACAACAGTGACAGTTGAGCATTCTTCAACAAACAGCATAATGCCACCAAATGGATGTAGAAAATGCAGTTACTTCACAAAGTATTATTGATCAGAAAAGACCAATCATTGTTTTGGGTTAACACTATCATCAATATTGTTGCTTTTTTAAAGATATTAATATTGTGCATATTCACATCTATATAGCAATATTTCGTTCAGCCTTAGTTTGAGAGCAGTGTTTGATCTGCATGGTTTTCTCTTTTCCCAGTCCTTGAAGTCATGTGGGTATGTCAAGGAGCAATTTGCCTGGCGTCACTTTTACTGGTACCTCACCAACGAGGGTATCCAGTACCTGAGAGACTTCCTCCATCTTCCCCCTGAGATTGTGCCTGCCACCCTGCGTCGCCAGACCCGCCCTGAGACCGCAAGGCCCAGGCCCAAGGGTGAGCTCTCACTCTCATGCATGTTACTTTGACAAAGATGTTCACTTGTGATGTCAACCTTTGAAAGTGTGGTTTTAGTATTTTTATTTTTAAAAGTCCCATTGTGCATCTCACTTTTCAAATTAAGATAGCTTAGTTTGTGTGGTTCTTTGTATTGAAACACAATTCTGGCTGATGCAGACCTGCTGACTGGAAGCATTCCAGAGAGCGTGTCAAAAGGCTGCAGCCCATTGTAATGATTAAAAGATGGTTTAGGGAGGAGTGTTGGTCAAGATCACATCCAGTTGTCACACTAACTGATTCTGTTAAACAGCTTTTGTGAACAAGTAAATTATATATCAAATCATTTAAGGAAGCTCAAATTTTTGACTTTTTTTCCTTCCTAACAAAAGGCTGTACAGGTAGACATTTTGTACTGTATAGGACATCTAATTATTTTCAGTATCTTCTGATTCTCTTAACACTGTCAGTACTGAGTTTGATCTTACTCATGGGTGCTCCTGCTTTCTCTGTGGGTCATATTGTTAATGTAATTGTCATGATCAGGGTTCATATCTATTTTAGAAACATCCTTGATTTCTCTGGTCAGTGTTGCAGGAGTGTGGGCACTGAAGGTTGAAATTGGCATCTCTTTTTGTACTGCCAAAACTAGACTCCTTGTGTTTGCGTCTGTGTGTTGGATTTGCAACAGTGGAGAAAAAAATGGTAATTAGACATGATCGTGTTTACTTGGATAAATCTAAACAGTTACAGCAATGGCTGTTACAGTTTGATCCTCAGCTAGGGATTCTTGGGCTGCTCCCCAACATATTATTAAATGTAATTACACTGCTGGTTACTGTGAAGTGATTTCCATATAATTGCCCTTTTCCACTGGTTTTTAAAATTTTATTTTCCATTAAAATATGCCAAGTTTTTTAAGTTTGATTGTAAATCATCTACTTAGAAGTGAGGCCATTTGCAAATGTTCCCTCTAGTCTATTTAGAGGGTATCCTTGATGTGAGCTGTGAAGAACCCTCATACTTAAGCATACTCTCTTTCATTGTTAATTGAAATAACCCTTTACAGTAGTGGAACTTGAACTGGATGATTTTTTTTTTCCACCACCCATGACACCCATTATTTCTTTCCTCAGGAATGGAAGGAGAAAGGCCCGCCCGCCTTAACCGTGGGGAGGCTGACAGAGACACATACAGGCGATCTGCTGCACCCCGTATGTACAATGCCGAACATAATCTCTCTTTTGAACTGAGTTGCTGTTGTGGACTTGTTAAGTACGTAGAGTTTAATGAGCAACATGCAGGCTTCAGTGTAGTGGAACAGTACTCTTTCTCCACAGTAGCACACTTGTGCCCATGGTAGCACAATGCAAGTAATGGCATTTCATATTGCAACAAGACTCTATACAAGGCAGTTACTGGCTAGATCCTGGTGGGAAAAAATGATCTTTCTTGGTCTGTGTTGCATTGCACATTGTTCATTGATGACTTTTCCCTCAGCTGGTGCCGACAAGAAAGCAGAGGCTGGTGCTGGAGCTGCCACAGAGTTCCAGTTTGTGAGTATTGTTTTGTTTTTTATGGACTGTCATACAGATCCTTAATCACTATCTGACATCTGTCATGACCTCATTGTCCTTTTATGTAAATTTCTGGATTTAAATTGTAGTTGTCAAAAACAA
Source organism: Myripristis jacobus (assembly GCA_900302555.1). Classification (NCBI taxonomy): domain Eukaryota; kingdom Metazoa; phylum Chordata; class Actinopteri; order Holocentriformes; family Holocentridae; genus Myripristis; species Myripristis jacobus. The sequence goes on from OMLB01014180.1 coordinate 16,096, forward strand.
ACCTTGACCTTTTTTTCTTGATTGAAAATGAGAAGAAAGTTTTGCTCTTCAGTTGACAGCAGTTGCTTGTCAGTATTGACATCAACACTATATTAGCATATTCCAAGCTAAATGCACCAACACTTCTTCACACTGGGACAAGAAGCTAGTGAAAGCCTAAATTGCGAAATGTTAGAAAGTCGGCAGCAGCCTTTAGACTCCAGGTTATTGCCACGTTTTGAAGCCCTATTATGTTTGTCAGTTGCAGTATTACGTACAGTCAAAAAATTATATCCTGCATAGAGCCGATGTGGACTTGTGTATCAAAACCTCTACGTTTTCTCTCCACAGAGGGGTGGCTTTGGACGTGGCCGAGGACAGCAGCCTCAGTAAATTTCTGTATCACTTTCTGTATAATAAAGAAAATCAAAACAGCTTGCTGGTCTCTTGTTCATATAATCAGGGTGAGTGTGGTGAAAATGGCATAACATAAAAAGTGAGTAGTTGGCTATCCATGGAAGCACATGTTAACTATGCCATTGAGAAGGGAGCAGTCAGCTGCTTAAAGATGTCGAGTGAGCAAAAGCAAATACTCAGGATTTTGACAGAAAACTAACACAAACTAAAACCTGCTGTAGATGAAGACAGAGGAACTGGATGTTTGCTAATAAATCACCCTGAAGGAGAAGCCAATGGAGCTACATCTAGTCCCCATGAAATGACCTCATGACTTCTACTTCCTGCAGAACAGTGTGTTAAATAGTTACATCCTGTGCTAGTGGGTGTACATCAGAATATCAACAATAAAACCTTGACTAATCTTAAAACACCTCCTTTCATCCACCTATCCTTTCAGATACAATTGTTTATCATCCAAGTTGATATCCTAGTGGATTGGGGTTTGATCTGTCCTATTGGTTTACACTTGTGAATGGAATTTCCCTGCACTATGTCCCGCCCAAACATCCTGCTTTGACAGGAAGTACATATAACAAGATTTTGAAGTGAGGAATAGTTAAGTTTTTGTTTTTAAATTATGTAGATAGTAATTTGGTAAATGGTTCTGACACTTTAGGTGTCAGGTCAGTACATGTGGGGCTGATAAAAGGACAGAGACATCAGGCTGACATCCTGTAAGAGCTTGGGACATGCTCAGAAGGGTGCCGGGTCAGTTACGAACAACAAGGCTGTTTGAGTTTGGGAAGTGCATGTGTCATGGGCATACCACATTAATGTAGTTTTATCTGCTTTCAGTCAGCCATGGTACATGTTGAGAGGACCACTTATAAACATGATCATGTTAGTCATTTTTGGGTAGTATATTTTACTCATGAATTAGCCTACATTTGCTTTACTTGGCCTTTGCTAATAATAAAGAATGTATTGCAGAGGTCAGGATATTAATGGCAAAAAAGAAACCAAAGACACTGGGCTGAATGTGAAATACTGGTGTTTATTTGTTGGCACATTTATATTACAATCTTCAGTCTTCTCGCACTGGTTTATTCCACAGTCCCAAATGACAAAAGAGGAAAAGAAAATTCCAGTGACACATACCTTGGAGAACACAATTACAACAAATATGTAGGTAACTTCAAGGCTGAGGTCAACGGCTAGAAGTGCACATGTGTTAAACTTTTTATTCAATTCAATACCAGGTATTTTTGGGTAATTTTTAAACATCTTTTTTTTTTTTTTTTTTAAATCAATTTCAACTACTGAAGTCACTCAGTTGAGAGAATGATGTGACTAAAAATATAATTAAAATCCTATTAGGCCAGCTATGCCAAAAGAAACAGACAGCAGAATGTTACAATCCTCAGTTGCAGTGATGTGCTTTAGTAGTATTCTTTGACCACAAGATGGTGCCAACTCCTCACCTGGTGATCAGCATGCCAGCCATCACCACTTGTGAATTAAGGAAATGACTTTCTTTATCTGAAGCTGCACTTGATCTTTAAATAATACATCCTCTATTTCTTCCTTTTTTCCTTGTGGATTCTGCCATAGTCCAGAAGCTTCAATGTCATACAAAAGAGCCAATTCTGTAATAATAAGTAAGAGGAAGAAAGGGATGATGTATGTTCTATCATTCTAGCTATGACAGAGCAACTGGCTGAATTTGGAGTTAGAGGGGATGATGTT
>OMLB01014213.1:1846-28842 GCA_900302555.1 Myripristis jacobus
AAAAAAAAAAAAAAAAAAAAAAAAGGAAAACAGAAAAGGTGGAATGGGAATGGCACTGTAGGCAGGACAGGGCAAGAAAGGATGGATAAACTGAGAAAGAAAGTCCCTGTGTAGAAGAGATCAGCAATGTGTGTGTGTGTGTGTGTGTGTGTGTGTGTCTTGGCTCAACAATAATAATTCCAGGTCAGACTACTGGAGACCTGCAGACCAACACTACCACAGAATAAACAGATGAGCAAGTCGACTGCATGACATGACTGACCTGTGTGTGTTACTCCATAATACCGGTGAAGCGACGACTGAACAGAACAGCCGAGTGTCATTTCTGAAAGCACCCCAGTGGCTACTGACCTCAGCCAGGTCAAACCGTTCAAAGTGTAAAGACGTCTGCGGGCAAAGGACCAGCACCAAGTGTGGTGGTGGTGAAGCAGAAAGGGCTCACAAAGGCAAGAATGGCTGAATGACTGAATGTATGCTCTGTGTGTTTCCACATGTGTGAGTTTATGCAGTAGAGGGAACTTGTATGGCTGACTGTGGAGAGAGGGCACAACCTGCCCACACAGTAGCAGTGGAGCGTTGATGGACCACGGTGGCTGGGATGTGGGGAGAGGCAAAGGTGAGGAAAGTGGAGAGGAAAAGACGGGGAACAAAGGAGTCATGACAAATGAGCAGGAAACTCTTTCTTTTTTTTTTAAAGCTATAATAACGCAGCCAGCAGCATATGTGCATGCTCAAATGTGTATACATCCGTGTTGTCATCCGTCCATCAATTCTGTTGTTTTCAACCCAGTGCTGTTGAAAGGCCTGCTCCCCTAGAACAGACAACCACCCAGGCCACCTCGGTGTGAAAGGCTCAGCAGCAGCCCAGTTTTGTCCTTTTGGCCTCTGGAGAACAACTTAAATATTTTCCTGCGACAGGGCCTCTCTCTCTTTCTCCAGGCTGGTCTTTTGGTCAAATGTGTTTGTCTAAGGTGCTGTGTGACGGAGCGGCTCTTTCAGCCTCCACTGCGAGCCCCTCCTTGCTCCAATCCACAGAGCTGGCATATAAAGAAAACCACTGGAACAGAAAAACACATAAGGCTATAGTGTAAAACCGGATCGGCATAGCAGGTTTACTGCTTTACAGAGTCCGTATTTTTCAGTCACTACCTATGGCCAAAACTGTTGAAAAAAGAAGAATCAAGAAACCAGGAAAAATGACAAATAGAAACTTTTCTTTGCCAAGCGAAGCACATTTTCACTGGCTATTAGTTATGCTATACTATATTAGTTATACTGCTCCCCAGGCTTTTGCTCTACCTATAAGAGAGAGAGAGCAAAAAAGAAAGACGGAAGGAAAAAAAGACACAAAGAAAGAAACAAAGAAAGAAAAAGAAAAACAAACGAGCAAACAAACAACCAAATGTGGAGGGAGGGGAGAGTGGAATTCATACTGTTTGGTTAGAGGAGTGTGGTCTTCTTAAAATATTCGGTCTATGGGGAGCTACTGAATGCATGGGTAAAAACAGACACAGTATCCATGGATGGCTAAGTCTCTGTCACTCTAACGATCAAATCCTGCTGAGTGATGATGAATGTTGTTTAGCGATGGTCTGCGTGTGCTGAAAAAGTCACACAAATGGCCCGTCCAGGCATGTATGCGTGTGTGATAGTATGGTATGTTTAAGTGCGTGCGTGCATATGTGTGTGTGTGTGTGTGTGTATGTGTGTGTATGAATGACCTACCAAGCTTGCATACAGGAATGTGGGCTCTCCAGCTCATGGTTGGCCTGCTATGAGAGAGCCACCTGTGCCCTATGTGCCCTCCACACACACACACACACACACACACACACACACACACAGGGAACCACAGGAGCATCCTTGTGTCCCCACATACACGTCAATGGGTGATGCACCACAAGAGTAACCACAAGCATTAGCAAAGGGTAGTACCATATGGGTGATCTCTATAGACTTTATGGGAGAGAGCACACCATACCACTTCACTCCGTCCCACCCGCTTTGCAATCACCCGTGTAGGTCTGAACGCCTGAACCCGTGCAGCAACGCTGCCGAGTCCATTTTTACTCTCCAACAGAACAAAGAGGGCAAACACCAGCATTTATTTGCGCTGTAAACGCCTGCTAATTTGAAATGGCAGATTAACAGTGCTAAATGGCTCTTGTGGTGTTCAGACCAAAAACGTCCTAAATTTAAAACATTTTCCATCTCCTGAATCAACAACCATTATGATGCAGTCTGCTTTCCTCATCATCTTTTGTGCGCAAAGAAAAAAAACATATGACAAAAGATGGCAAAGGCACCACAGAGGGCCTACACTCAAAACTCCTTAAAAAGACTTCCCACTTGTCCCTCACTCTTCAGTCCCTTGCCCCCAGATCCGAGCACAAAGCGTCCATACAATACCTGGCTGACTAATTGACCTTGCTGAAATAATGCCAGCTTGCTTCATACAGAGGACCTTCAGTCCATGTAAGGCCAGGAAAGCCCCCAGGAGCTCCTTGAAGAGCTCACATACTAAAGATCGACTGGTGTTCCCCTGAGGGTCCTCCACCTTTTCTTCTCTTCACCCTCTCTAACTTTCCCCAGACAATGGGGAAGTTATTTCCTGCCCACCACCACTTCCCCATCTCTCTCGTGAATTACATTTTGATGAAGTTTAGAATCTAGTTAAAGCCAAGTGCACTTGCATGGACACACATATTCACACACAGACACACACACACACATACACACAAAACCTTGTGCAGTGCAAAAAGGAGGCCACGCAGGTGCAGAACAGCTTTTGTTGTCATAACAGTTCCATGGAGACGAGCTGAGCCCGACAGGCAGTGATGTTCAATCCTTTCCCCCTCTCTGCTTCTCTGTTCTCCCCTTCCACTCAGCTACGTGTGGACATACTCCTACACACACACACACACACACACACGTGCATGTGTCTGGCCCACCTGTGCCTGGACCTCTGGTGCATCAACAACACAATGACAACATAGCGAGGCATTAGAGCATCCAGTCAAATGACCAGTTATGTTGTTAACATACACATACATACACATGGTGAGCAGCGGCACGCATCAGCACTTTTCCCATTAAACTAAGCGTAGCATATTACCCCCGCCTCACTGACGCTGACATGTTGCCGCTGTGTGAGCAGACAAATAGGGCCCACATGGGAAGTGACATCAGCCAAGAGCACATGCGGCCCATCTGCCACGGGCCAATCACAGGGCTGCATTAATGAAGAATTTCCTTCAGTTTCCTCGAGTTTCATTGTGAAGCAGTGAGGCTGCCAGTGACGGGCCCAGGATCACTGGTTTCTATCATGGAAACATGATCATAAAAGAGAATACAATGACCAGACAACCCACCTAGTCTGCTCTCTCTATTAGAAGATAGGAAAAGTCTGCTCAGTCAACCTCTCTTAAAGAAAGAAGGAACTCTGGGCTGGATTTGCTATTGAGCCAGATGTGAATGAGTGCTGCTCTGATGTTACACAGACCATTTACATAGGGGAAAAGCCACGGGCCAAGATATTGTTAGATTAGCTATGGCATCACTACTGGCAACCTGCTATCCAGGGGTTGAGCTTCACCTGCTTTAGATCAAATGGTCTTTCACGTTAACAAATCCATGGAGGTTAGGAACTACCACAAACTTTATCTATGTTTTATCTTGAACGGTGTAATTTAAGAAGGTCCATCCATCTTTGTCTCTCCCACGTCTCTGAACATATGAATTACGTGGGCCAGTCCTGCTTGTGCTATGTGCCTTGATATCCTGATCTCTCTCTCCATCTGCACCTCCAATATTGTTTGTATGCCTATGAAGTGTACAGTGACGGGCTGCCAATCTGCAGCAGTCACAGAGGCTGCAGTGGGAGCCAGGCCTCAAGGTGGGGGTGGGTTGGGACTGCAGGGCAGAAGAAATCATCTACTAATGCGAAACACACGTCTTTCCATCACTCAATCGTTCTTTCTACCATTGCAGAGGGAGGTGGCAGCCATCCAAGAAGTGACTGGCGTCCAAAAGGGAGGCATGATTTCAAAACAGGAGCTCTGCTGCACCCCGGCTCCTGCCTCTCATGAAAGGGACAATCATGCCTCTTAAAAACACATAGGTGCTTTGAAAGAGGGCTAGGGAGAGACGCAAAGGAAGAAGAGGTTAGCAAGGATATAAAATATATATGGAGAGAGGAATGATGGTAGGCAAAAGGAATTAACAAGTATACTTTAAATGAGATGGCAAGCAAAAAGTTAAGTACGGAGAGGATGAAAAACTGGGAAAGAGACATAGGAGAAGGTACAGGCAATCCAAAAAAAGGGGCAGAGAGGCAACCTATAGTGTGAATTTTCACACAGGCTGCAGCTAGTTTGGAAGGTCTCCTTGAACCTGCCATTGGAGTTCCTCCACAAATAGTATCACCTTGCACTGATACTTAATAGCAGAGTGTTTATTCATCTCCTAGCACTGCATCCATGTGTTGTGAATAATGGCCTGTGCTGTTTCCACTTTAGAACCGGCACCCTTTGCCAACCCAACCTTCCTCACGTCTACATCACAGGCTCAGCTACTGGATATCTACCCCACAGAGCAGCGAGGAGAGTGCTGAAATGGACTTGGGATGGCGCAAAATAGTGTGAAGGTTTTCAGTAAGGCAGTGATTCTGAATGTTATTGCCAGTGCATTTAAATAAGCGGAAAAATGACATTCTTCCAGATGTTAGAGAAAAGCAATATCTGCAGCTGCAAGTGCAACCAGTTCCCGCTGCTCTCTTTGTAAAGAATGGAAAGTGAAGTCTGACACCGTCTCAAACCCCTCTCCAGGTTTGAGTCACTTGAGCAATTACCTTAACAGCATTAAGACATTTTCAACTGCCACGTAAGGCAGAGTAGCTGCCCTTGACAAATCGGCTCCAGTGCAGTCTGCATGAAATCATAATCCAAACCATAAAATAAAATATAATAAAGGTAAATGGAGGAAGAAGAGGAAGAGAAAGTAGAGGTAGCTGAAGCCAGGAGGGAGGGACGTTCTTTATTTTTCCTTCTGTGGCAAGTTCACACAAAGGGGTCCTTCTGATCCCCAGAGTGCTGTGCAAATACCTGCGGGATGAAATCAAAACCCTCTGTGAATTCTATTAAATATTCCCCGCTAGCCGTTCCACATACTTCCATGTGTTTTTACCAGCGCTGAAAGGCTCCATTAGGCTTTGCTCTAAAAAAAGTCACTTAATTGGAATCCCAGACGCCAGCACCTTCAAACGCTTTGCTCTCTCTTTCCATTTCTTCTGTGTAGGAAGGAAAGAAAGAAAGGAGGACGTAGAGTGAGAATCAGAGAAGGACGAAGTCGACAGGAGGTAAGGGAAAGAGAGAGGGGAGTAAGAGGTGGCCAGGTAAGAATAAAGAAAGGGTTCTGTGAAGGATGGCAGCTGCATATTTGAGAGCTTAGTTGGGCCCAGGAATAACGAGACTTTTGCTCTTTGAATTGATCACATGGGGTGAGAGGGGAATAAAGGACTACTGCACCACTGGAGGGGGTGTTAATGAAAGAAAGGTTGGGGTCGGCACACGAGTTTCCACCAAAAGCTCACAAAAGCCCATACTGAGATGATGTCTTTAAAAAATGAGGGGATTTCAGACCTCCCTCCTCCTCTCCTCCCTCCCTCTTCATCTTCTGTTCCTGGCCTAGCTCCCCCTCCACCGAATCGCAAGCTGAAACCCCAAATGACTAACAGATTCCAGACACCACGTTTCAACTGTCAAAACGCAGAGTTCAGGTTCCCTGACAGAGCGCGTGCGGTCACATCTCTCCTTGCACCACCCCTCAAAGCCCCTGCAGGAGGGGAGCGGAGCCATCAACTTGACCCCAAGGATCACCTGAGGATCAAAACCTTTGCTCTCCCTGTACGTAAAACACGTGTTTCTGAGGCTGAGCCCTAACAACCAGAGGTCCGCTCACTCTCAGAGAGTGAACTCTGAGAAAGGATCAAGGTCAAACTTGCGTTCAAACCAACAAGAACACAGAATTTCACTCTGTGGCATTTTCTTGACTGGTCTGGCTAGCAGTGCTGCAGCTGCACCTAATCCCCACAGGAAAGCCATCATCTGGGATTGATTTTGAGTTTTTGGGCCGGGTTGGGAGAAAGGGAGGACTGTTCTGTGAAGCCTGGTTCCCTTCTGAGGTGCAGGCCTCTCCTCAATCCAGCTGATTAAAGGGAGTTTGGATCTATTACACCGGATGACTGGGCCCTGCTCTCAGGCACGACTCCAGTACACAAACACAGAAAGCTTGGGAGTCAATAGGGCGTGTGTGTCGGAGTGCTACACCTGGGGCTCGCCAACCCATGCCGGCTCCACCTTCATACATCCATCTACCACAAAACACCCCCACCCAGCGACCCCACCACCGTCTGTCAGCAGTGGTTTTCTCGGAGGGCAACTTCTTTGTATAACCCATGACTGGGTTGGGAAAACAGTGGGGTCGGCTCTCCAGGGACGGCAGGCCTCAGTCCACTGCAATTAGCAGGTTGGATACTAGCGGAGCACTGGGTCACGGCGATCCGTTTTCATCAGCCTCACCTCCGAAGAAAGACAGAGCAACCCAGAGGTTTGCCATGATGAGATGTAATGGAAGATGAGTGTGTGTGTGTGCATGGGTGTGTGTGTGTACGTGTGTTCATGTGCAAGTACTTATACGTGTTCATGTATTTGAGGAGAAGAGCAGAACATTGGTAGGGACTGGGGACAATTAAATGGGTGAAACCTTAAACGCTCAGTGAGCTTATAGTTTCGTCACACTGAATCCCAACCAAGTGACCCTCTGAGATTTCCCCGACAGCTCTGCCATGATCATTAGCCACTATACAAGCATGCATCATCAGGACTACCCTGAGGTGAATCTGTGAGTGTGATGAATCTGTGTGTGCACGTGTGTTTGTGTGTAGCTGGTGAGGTGGGGGAGTGTGGATAATCAACATGACATCTCCAGCATTTACACGGCAAGCTGGTTGCAATCGGGCCCAGTTGTAAAGTTCGCTGATTGCAGCTGGCTTAGAGACCCTATTAAACTCATTATTATAATTTAGGTTTATAAGAGGAAAGAGTAAGGGAGAGAGTCATACAGAGAGATCTGTGTTGTTCTCTGCTCAGATCTGCAGCCTGTATGGAAAATGGGCCTGCAGTAATAGCTACCTGCACCCAGTTAAAACCCCTTTCGGACTCATCCCGCTCACTGCCTTGATTCTGCAGTCTCAATTTCAACCCCAACCAAAAAATAAACATTTCCCTTCCATTATTCTCTGTCCAAATTATATTCCACCCACAACCCCATTTTACTGGCGCATGCTCCAGGACTCCTTATGACACTCCAAAGAAAACAGTCCTACTGAATGCTGTTGACGTAGCACAGCTAACCTGATATAAGCCAGCTCGCTGCTCCAATTACACACCATGTTTACCACAGCCCTTTTAATTAAAAACAGACCAGAAAAAAAGAAACAATCCATCTTTATATGCACCTCAGGCCTCAAATGACAGGGAGTGAATGCCCTGCTATGGATGTTTGACTGAGTTTCCTCAATCGCTCTTGTACAAAAGTATGATTCAATCTACCAAGCGCAGAGAATAAGGAAGACGAATTCCCCTGTGATTACTGCTGAGTGCGTGTGTCTGTCACAGACAGCCACTTTGTCATAAACAAGAGATATGCACTGGAGCAATGCTGCTCTAATAGTAAATTCTCTACAGAAAACAACCATGATAATAAAGCAGAGACAAAAAGCATGAGCCCTGAAGGCCAAAGTGAACATGAGGACAGATTGTACCGGTCCTTAAGGGAACATGCTGAATGATAAAATAGCACATGCCACTGCCTGACGAACTACACAAAGAGTGAAATACTGAAATAAGACTGACTGAATTAGCGGATAAGGACCCAAGTCTACAGAGCTGAACCCCTATTCCTCAGTAGCTTTATATGAGTCGTTGCAAAAGTTAAGAAGGAACGACCAGAAACAAAGAACATTTCTGCCCATGCCATGCACCGTGAACAAAAACAAACGGGCCAACAGCCTGCTATTTCTGTTATCGGCATTTGCTGATTGCAGAGTACATCTAGAGGCTGTTTAGCTTAATAAAATGTTTGGCCAGCCCACGGATGGACATGACTGAATGGGAAGTAGTGATTACATTTTCCCCCCAATTTAACTCCTGAAGCCTGGTTTGTTCTGGATAGTGTCCTGGATGCTTCCCCAGTGTGGAGATTAGCAGAGAGGAATGGTGCCTGGGCCTGAAACAGCAGAGAGGGCCACGGGTAAGGGACGATGCACAGAGAGAACAAGGGTGGAGGAGGGGGGTAGAAGGGGGATAAGCATGAAGGAGAAAGGATGGAGAGGATGGTAAGGATGCATTTCATAGGGAAGAAAACCAAAATGATCTGATATATACACTATGAAAATTTTCTTCAAGTGAACGGTGAAAAACGCACATCCCTTTGGAAAGAATCCTATTCATAGCTCATAATTACAACTCTGAAAGGGTCCTCGTAATAAAATGAAATATTGAAACCTCAACCGCTAATTTATTGTTGGCCAAGCCTTATCCATAGCCCTTGTGAACCCAAACAGAAGTTTGAAAACAAACTTTTGCTGTTATCGTTATACAGCTGGTTTGCCCCTGGGTACCAAGACAAATTCTGGGGCTATGATTTTATCACTGCACTATCAACATCAAACATCAAACCTATATTTTAGTGAAATTTTAACACTGTCCCATTATATTCTTGCACTAAATTATCTTTCAGGTTCATTTCAGAGAGCATTGGGGAAAAAAAGAAAATTAACCAGTAGGAAGACAGAAAAAGGAAGACTATATAGGAGTAGTGAGGATGAGAGAGGGTAGCGTGAATGAGAAAGAGAGTGAGGATGAAGGGAAAAAAGAAAAAGGATGACGGGAGAGGGCAAGGTTGCATCTGTCATCTGATTGCCTATCTGTTTTATATCAGCGCTGGTCTACAGGCATCTGGAGCGGAGGTGGCCTTGGGAGTCACACCATCCCAGCATATGATAGTCATCTAGGACAATCACTCACATCATTCCAATTGAACAAAACAGCCTACAAAGAGCGGCACGCTGATCGTTTCAGGGTGATTGAAGTGATTTAATATGGGACTCATTGCATTGACCTATGGGTCGGCACACACCCCTGCCATTATGCCCGCTGGAAAATCACAGTCTTTAAAATCAACAAGTATCAAAATACAGGAGGCTGAAGGGCTGGGTAAGAAGTGGAAAGCTAGCCCTTTGGTATTTTTTAAATTAAACTGGTTTAATAAATCCAAGAAATATGTCCTTTTCGCTGATGTGTGGACAGAGACATGTAGAGGAACACATGGAGGCTGACTAGGCAGGGAACAAGAATGTCTCACAGCTTGTCACCAGATGAGCAGGACAGTTCGGTAAAGATCTTCACACCACTGGCACATTCTCTTCTAGTTGCACCATCACGACACCCACGAAACAGCAGCTACAGACTCTAAGTAAACTTCAACATTCCTCTGTCTGCAGGCAGAGACACCAGAGAGACAAACGCTCCAATAATTTAACTCATTAACACTGCTTTCTGTGGTTTTAGCAGACACCAAATTCCTCGTGTGCTGGATGTGAGGTGGCTGTGGGGGATTTTTGCACAAATATGTGTGTCACTATAAAAAAAAAAAAAAAAAATTAAGGATAGTATATGCTTTTGTAGGAAGCAGAGAGAGAAAAAAGATGTTTTCTGTGGTGTCAGATGTCGTTCATTTCCATGAAAAGTATGCTGGCACCAAACGAGGCGTTGGATTCCAAAGAGGCACTCAGACAGGCAACTATCTGTCTCACTCAAATGAAAAAGAGGAAGCGGAGGAAATGGAGATGAGTGGCAAGCACAAGGGCAGGAGGAAGAGGGGGAGGGCGGAGGCTGTTATGTAGGACCCCGCTGTGTCAACTCCTAAACTCTGTCTCTGTAACACACACACACACACACACACACACACACACACAGATTCCAAAGAGATCAGACAAACATTCCACAGATATTGCTTTTCTGTGGGCCAGTAAAATCTAGTCTCACTACTTACACTGATTTACACCATTCACTGTAAATAAGCACACCTTCACACATCACAGAGTTACGCAACACAACACCACAACCACATGCACACTCATGTACAGATAAGTGTACACTGAATTTGGACATAGGGAAGTCCCAAAATCCTGCGCCAAAGAACTGAAATGATATCTATGCTGCCATAGCGGCACCACAGAGCGGTAACACAAACACACAAATCTCCTTCTCCCTCTCAGCGCTCCGTGCTGCTGCCTTTCTGCCTTTTTACAGTCATCCTGCCACAGCACACCGGTGTACTCTGGCCTGCTTTCATCTGAAAATGACTTGGCCCACCAACCTGTTTATATTAGCACTGAAATGCATGGGCTGGAGCTGACAAAGGAAGCCTTACCACCCCCCCCGCCTTCCCCCGGCCCTCTTCACGCCATTCCCTTTCTCCCTCCATCCTTCCATCCCTCTCCTCTCTGGAGTGCAGCCACGCTTCCACTCTCCTCCGGTCCTCGGCAGCCGCATTTGGAAAAACAAATGGAAGGAGTGAGGGATTGGAGGAGGTCAGGAGTAGAAACGACAGGCGGCGAGTGAGGGGGAAAGACTGAGTGTGTCTGCTTCTGTTGCCTGACCCTTCACCCTGGTTATGGAGGAACCGAGGGATGCAGAACACACACACACACTCTTTCCCTCACTCAGAAAGGACAGTGGATAGGAGTCTCTCTGTGTGGCTCTGACCCAGGAAATGGCAGGAATGTGGAAGGACAGTGTCAGAGCTGTGGGGGGTCCACGTCCCCGACCAGCCGCACAGTCGAGGGTAAGCTTCAGAATTCATCATTCCACATGTGCAAATGCCACAAGCTAAAATGCACGTACCACACACAGATACTGTATGGTAAGCATGCTTGCATACTAACGCAGAACTCACCCACTGGAAGTGCCGAGTGACACAGAGCTGACAGAGGAGTTCAGCTTCCTGTGGTCCCACAGCTTCACCTCCCGACTACGCATCTGCACATAAAACAACACAAGAGCGTGAATACTGTAAACATACAAACTGACACAAATGAATGGGAGGAAACAAGCAGTGGGACATACACTGGCTGAGCTGCACGCATGTGGGTATATGCACGTGCATTTGAACATAAACACACACAATGGCTACACATGAAGGCAGATTTTCTCACCATGTCAAAGCCAGTGGTCAGTAAATGGTCATCTTTGGCCCAGAGGACACGGGAGTCTTTGTTGTTCTGAAAACTCTTGGCACTCTGCGGGGCAAAAACAGCAGAAATTCAAATCAAACATATCCTTGAAAGCGTTGCATTTAAAAAAAAAATAATGATAAAAAAAAAAAATACATCCTGCAGAATAGGGCTGGACAATATCGACAAAAACATTTTTGACCAAATACCTCGATAGCGTGATGATACCGTAAGGATGACTATTGCTGTTGACAAACTAAGATTTTTGATAAATAGTCACTATAAATGTGGGCATGATGACCAAGCAGGTAGAGGCAAATCACTCAACAGCTACAACAGTCTAATAAGCTGAGAAAATTGCATCCCTTTACTATAATGCAGCTTTTAAAACCAGGAAAAGACAGCACTTCATATTGTCATATTGTCATATTATGATATCTAAAATCCCAGACAATATTGTTTTGTATCATGAAATAGATATAATATCAACGTATTGCCTAGCCCTACTATAACACTCAAAAAAGTCTCTGACATTAACGTTGACAGTAACCCTGAACTCTACGCAGATAACGAGGGGACTGATGAGTGAGTGATTGGCAGGGAGGAGAAAAAAGCCGACAGAGGAAGGAAGAGGGACAAGAGTGTTCCCAGGTGTCTCTGACAGATCCCCGTGGTAGGACAGAACAGGACTTGTCCCATGAAAGGAGCGCCTGTTATTGTTGATGTAGCAGACAAGGCGACTTCTGCCCTGAGTGCAGCTTAGATTACAGAGCTATGACATTGTGTCTGTGTCGGTGTTTATGGCATGAAGACTCTGATACAGTGTTTCCACGGGGAATATGTGTCAAAACAACCTCGCCGGGTTCATTTGTGAAAGGGGTCAACTAAGACTGACACGTTTTGAGGGGTAATGACTTAAAACTGCGGTGTGTTGAAACGGGAGAATGTGCATGTTTGTAAAGAATGAGTATTTAGGCAGTCACACCAGAGAAAGGGTGAATGCAGAGGGGGGTTAGGGGTTTTTGTGTGTATGTGTTGCACGCAAGTCTGGCCTGCCACTGAGGATTAAGTCATCTAAGTAAATTCTGGGGTGGGAACAAGGGCAGAGAAAAAGTACAAAAGGCCTGCTCACAAACAAACTGTCAGTCAAACGCCAAATGTATGTGGTTCTTAAATAAGCATAGCTTTACGCAGCCTTCTGAAAAATTACCACTGCAGGACCCCTTTTAAAGAAACTCAAGATATAAGCCTCTAACCCCTAAAAGCATGCTACTCAGTCTATCTGTCAGAGCATGGCTACTTGTAGATCTTAATGTCTGAAAGCTTTCATCTCAGTGAGCCTCCTGATATTGTGCACCTAGTAATAGAGTTGAAAGGAGCTTCCACATAAGGCATAAGGGTTAGCGACGGAGTTTCCATGGAACAGGAGCCGTCAGCTCGCTGTGTCTCCCCAAATTACTGTTGTCATTTTTATGGCCGCCTGTTGCAGTGCCAACCCTCTGAGGAGTGTGACTGGACGGCTGCATGCAATAAGGCAGAGGGTTTGTCGTAGCTTAACACTAACAATGCCTCTACAGAGCGCGCTGCCTCATTCTCGAGGCAATATTAAACGGCCACTGATGAGTAATTGTGAAAACAAAAGGGAGAGAACTTGAGCTGCCATGTTGCACCGCTGAACACACCGTGCAGTGTCGAGTAACAGGGCCTCTCGCTGTACAACCTCCCTTATGTAGTACCAAGTTTGAGTCCCGTGGGTGCTTTGACAAATCTTCAACCAAACCTGAAGCTTTGACAAATAGGGATGAACACCGAATGTCAAATCCAGTTAGAGAAAAAGTTCAACATATGTGTACGGTGAGTGAGGAGCACATGTGGGCCCTATCAAGTCTAACTCAAGCCCCACTTCCCCTCCGCTCCTCTCTGACGTCGCTCTCACCACACAGGCGGCCCAGCGGTTTGGGCATTAGCACTGAGGGGGAGAAATTCGGGGGTTCATTCTATTTCTTTTCCTTCTCAATCAAACGTTTGTTTCATCGCTGGTTACTCCCCCAAATCCTCTCAACGGCGCTTCTTCCTCTTCTGCATGTGGCCAGCAAAATGACACACATATGCTCAGAGTCAAAACAGATGCATGTGCATGCATGTGCAAAGGATGTTATCCTCCGAGCTCAGCCAAACACACAGCAGGTTGAAACACTTACCCAAAAGGGATGAAATCCATCATCTATTTACAGAGAAGATCTAAAATATAGCTGTTATCAGTGAGTTTAGCTGCAGACAAGACAGATTTTATTTTGCTCAGGGTGTATCAGGAGTTTGGACAGGGTCGATGTAAATAAGTGTGGTAGTTATTAGGCTTTTGAATCTGCAGCTTCATTGATTTCAGTGGAAAGGAATCTTGAAAATTCGCTTCCCTACCCCACATAAGTCACCACAGAAGTCACTTCAAACCATATAGAATCAAATACAAGCTGCTTAATGTACTGTATGCTTAAGCTAAGACATCCTTGTATGCTTCCGCTGGAACATCCCTGTCGATGAAGGAAAAACTACACATAAATCAGAACAGGGCCACACTGGAGTTTCCGGCTAAATTTATCACACTCAACTTTGAAAGCAATTTTACATTGTTGCATATGTTGAGAGCATGTGCCGACATCAATATCATGCTTTTAAAAATGGAATTTCTCATATGCGCATCTCTCTGAGGGATGATATGTCTTTGTGCATACCAGTTTTTTTTCCTCTTCATCTGACACCATCAGTATGCTAAACAGATGTTTTCTGGCTCCTGGTGTGCTCCCCAAAAGCTATATACACTGCAGGGGATTAGTAAGCACTCCACTGACCTATCTCTAAAACAGCTTTCTGAGCAAAGCTACCACAGCACAGGCACCGTTGATAATAAGTCCTGGATTGAATAAACACTTAACTTGTGACTACAGGTCATTTTTCTGCCTGGAGTCGGTCAGCATGCCATGTACAGGTAAGTGAACTCAAATATGCCTTGATAAGTCCATGCAAGCCAGTCAGATGAAAAATAGCCCAGATGTACAGGGGAGGTCCAGAATAAACAAAATCCCCAAAACGCAATAGATCAGAGAAGAGTGGAGGGGGGTGGGGCGAAGGCTAAAGCCAATGTGGAATAAACAGACGTGGAGAGAATTCATTGCCACTGAGCTGTTCATACTTCTCACTACCATGGCTGGCTGATTTCCTTCCAGGGGCAATATAACGCAGAGCTGGCATTCGGACCAAACTAGGAACAGCTTGCGCTCTGATGATTTTATCTGCTCAAGGCCTTTTCAGCACTGGCACATCTGTTAAAAACAACACGTGCTATTAGATTGATATTTCTGTCTAGCGGCAGGAGATTTTAATTAGGTTCATATTATACACAGGAAGTGGATGCCGCACACATTCTGCATCGGCAAGCTTTCTTTCAGTCTAATTTCTTTCATTCAATCATTACTTGACCTTATATCTTTCCTTCTGTCTGTTGTATCTTATAGTGTTATATGTGGCTGCTTTTAAAACTCAGTGTTGGAAACCCTACCCAAAGAGCGAGTCCAGCCAGCTCTGAGCTTCATACAAACATTAATGATTTCATGGATTCAGACTGAAAAACATTAGAAACTACTGGATCTCAACAATCCAGAGGGATCTCATCTGAATACATTTGTCAGATCACTGTTCGTTAGCAGACTCTATGGTCATGTTAGCTGGCTAGTGCTTTACAAATTGTAATCTGTCACTGCAGTTGTTACTTCTTACATTGTGAATTAATATAACTGTTTAATGTGTCCAAGTCCTCACATAATGTGTTGAAGAAAAGCTAGGTTTATATATACTGTATCTGTCAGTTTTCAGGTCAGGTTTCTACCTTGAATGCTAAAAATGGCTGCAGTGTGAATAAGATGAATTACGAAAGGCTGAGGTTGAAGTCATCCTATTGATGAGTACCTGCCCTGCTTAAGTGTTCTTGAGCAAGACTCTGAATGAACCAGCTCAAGAGCTTCAATTCTGTTGCTGATCTTGCACTTTGTTCTCCATGTGGAGCAGGGAAAATGAAAAGATGAATTTCTCCTTCAGGGGATCAATAAAATATCACAAAAAAACACATCACCTTTCTATGAACCTGCTCTGGAGCAGACAGACAGATTTTTGCCATTACAGCATCCCTTAGGCCTGCGCTGGGCTGTCTGAGCCAGCCAGCTCCAGAGCTGCAGGCAAATAAAACTGGTTTGCCGTCCCACACAGCGGACAGCTATACATGCTCCATACATCACACCGGCATGATGTCATCTGCTCCCTGGATCTGAAGGCACGTGAAGCTTTGGCTCTTTGACAGTGATGCCATGACTGCTTGCCGGCAGCAGCTGTGGAAGTGCAGTTGTGGATTGGGAGTCCCACTAATCACTCACGTAAAGTGCTTGGACAATTACATTTGGGTAACTGTTTGGGCACTTTTGGGTTCTTTTGGGTAACTGAGCACTACAGAGTATTTTTGGGTAACTGAGCAATTTTGGGTACTTTGTGGTACTTCTGGGAACTTTTTGTGACTGAGCACTTTGTGGGTAGAGATGTGACAAGAACAAGTACTACCGATACCACGTCAATGCCAAATTTCAAGAAACCTAACAGTATCAGTTTTTATAGAGAATCAGTAGCACCGATTGGTACTGCATTTGTGAGTAACTACCCACCCACTACCAACAAGAGCAGGCAAGAGCGCAGCAGCATGCACAGAAAAACAACTTTTGCAAAAAGCAAATGATAAAAGTCACATATGGACGTATTTTGCCTTCGAGGCAGATGGAGCTGGCAACATAGACAAGCAAAAGCCAGTGTGCAAACCAACCTAGCCAACCACATTAATTGTTTGTTACAAATATATTACACAAGTTTATAATGAAGGGTATGGGATATTGTTTTGTCCATGGTGTCATAACTGGTATTGAGAATCGAGGATTTTTATTGGAACTGGCATTGACTCCTAAAATTCTGGTATCATGACATCCCTACTTGTAACACTTTGTGGTACTTTTAGGGAGTTTTAGCTGAGTAGAATGACCCTGGATGGATGGATGGATGGATGGATGGATGGATGGATGGATGGAGTAGAGGTAGATATTTATTCTGGGCCTACTTTCTCCTTATCATAATAAACAGTGATTCAGATTGAAGAAGATTAGCCAAGCCATCAGAGAACTGTGCTACTACTAACACCACAGGGCGGCCAGAGGACACAACATCTGTACCTGTGTGTGTGTGTGTGTGTGCATGTTGCCAAACAGTATCTCTCATCTGTAGTCATAAATTCCCATCCACCTCCGGGCCCCCCGTGGCTGAGCATTACCGGCATGCTCCAAATCGATCATGACACACTCTGAGAGACAGACAGGGAGCGAAAGAAAGAGGAAAGAGCAGTGTGTTTTCCTTAGCAGCAGAACAAAGGTGAATGTACAGCTCCAAACTGATTGAATTCACACAGGAGGAGAGAGAAAGGAAGAAGGAGAAGGAGAGGGGGAGAGATGGTTCATGACTTGAAGAGATATGACATGTAGTGAATGTAGAGAGAACCAGTCGCACCTGCCTGAACAAAATTGAAATCACAGACACACAGGAAAGGAAATGACACATCTGGGAAAGAGTATCAACAACACAGGTGTCAGTATCAATATGTAGGAAAATATTTTTCAAAATGCTAAACAGTAAAAAGAGAAACCCACTAAGCCAAATACTAGCTACAGTACAAAGCAGGAATGCTTAAGAACCTAAAAACTAAACACAGGAAGAAAGGATGAAAGTATCACCAACCTTGATAATGATAATCAAACTCAAATGAAAAAAAGGCAGGTCTAGTGCTAAGATTAGACGCTTGACAGACGACAGCTATGGAGATACAGATGAAGAAAGGCACCAGTCAGCAGTCTACAAGATTATGGAATTATACGTCTATTTAATGTCCGCTCCCAATATAAACAAAAATGGATCACTCCATCTCTTTCTCTCATTTTCCCTCAGCTATTTAACTTCTTGAACTTCGACAGACGGAGAGCACATCTGTGTCACACACAGAGAATGTTGATTCACCCACAGGGACGAATATCAGGTGTCTGTATGCACATATGGGAACTATCACAATCTCTGCATCTCCCTGAATCTCCCTCACTTACTCTCTTTCTCTCTCGGCGTACAGGCGCAATGGGGGGACGTAAGTATTTAACGATGAGTACCAGCTCTGCAGAAATGGTTCAGCCCGCTTGAACGGCAAGTGCTTATTTTTCCTATTCGATATAAATCAGTCTTACAAAATAATGGCAGATTTTCCACTCAGATAATGAGAGTCTCTGCGTAACCGAAGTGTCAATCATATGAGAATAATTTGAGATCTCTGTCCAGGAACAAAAATACGTGTAGAGAGAGTCTGCATTGCAAAAACTGTCCTGACAAGACATTTGGTCTACCAGACCGATTTTTTAAAAACGAAACGAAAATGAAAAATCAGCCAGTGAGGTCAGATAGTTTTACTTGTTTACAACGCAGTGTATAAGGCTTCAGTCATTTTCTTGAATAAAATTACATCATCTTATCATACTAGTAGAATGACCTGCCTTACTTTAAGACACTGACACTTCACTATAGCAAATCTTTAAAACATGTCAACCTGCGTAAGGCACAATTTTAATTATTTCAACCCCAAATTATTTAAGCCCAATAACCCGTTCAACATGGATATTTTTAAAGTCAATTTTTGTTTTTTCTTGACATGTTTTCTCATCACTAAGTCAGTGTTAACAGAGGATTATGAGCTCTTCCCCCATTCCTGTCCCATTGTGTTGAATGTAACAGACGACACCATACCATATATATATATGCCACAGCTGCAGCCACTCATCCCTTCAACCTGCTCCTCATTTTTCCTCCCTTTCTTTCCACTCTTCTAATGGGCCCATCGTTCTTTTCCTCTAATTTCCACCGCTCTAATCAATAACTGTTGCCTTGTTCTTTTCATCACCCCTGAAACAGACTCCTTCTCCATCTTTTCATCTATGGCTAATTAGCTTTTCAGCAATTCCAGGGTTTTCTTGATCCGGTTATGCTTTCATGGCCCATTTAAGCGGTGATTTTGAGTCAGGATTCACCATCTTGACTGTAACTTTGCAGGAGCAGGCAAGCTAACAGAAAAAGGACATCAGTGGGGGGAAAAAGAGGGATGGGGGTAGAAGATGGAAATCAAACCAGCCATTTTATTCTTTCATTTCCTCTGCCGCCTACCACCATTTTTTCACCGTTAATTGGAACCATCTTACATTTTGCTCATTTCTTCAGAAACTCCAGAAGCCACAGACCTTTCTCTATTTTCCATACTTCTCCTCCCCTCACGCTTTCCCCGCTTCATGAAGATGAAAATGAATGTGCAAGGTCAAAAACTGGGCAAGGAGTGCAATCGAAGGGAATGACAACACTGAGCAAATCCGTAGGTGCAGCTGCAAAAGCACGGATCTCAGAAGCAACCCTCATGAAATAAGGGGTTCCCATAGCACCCGGACTCACCCGTACATGCAAGTGACATGTTGTGAGTATGAATATATCTATTTGCAATATTCAAATACACACCTCTAACAGGCAATGTGGAAATTCAGACCTCTGCTGATTCATTCTGCTGACTCATAGGCTGTTATTGCTATCATCCTTTTTTTCATTTGCCTAGTCTACAACTATTCTTTCCCCTGTCTTATTTCCTTAGTGTCAGCAAATGAAAAGTACTATGTAGTAAAACCCAGCAGTGATGTGAGCCAGAGGGACAATAAGCAAGGCTACGGGCCAGGTCTACTCTTCAGACCCCAGGCAAGACCTAAGGCCCCTTGAGAGGGAATAGTGATACGGCTCTACTGATCCCCAGTTAAATATAGTATCCAGCATGAATGGGATATCCAGAAGTCTTTTCCCTACACCAGTTGTTAAGGTTTTTTTTTTCCTTTTCTTTCCTTTACAGTCACTTCTTATCCATAACAGCAACAAGCGTAGCGATAGAGATGGTGGAGAAGAGGAGAATGCTGCCCCCTTGGTTTTACACACAAGTCACATCAAATTTATGGGAGGATCGGGGGGATTTCCTCAATTTCAGCCCACACACACACACACACACAATCCTCAAACTTTATGTATGTTTCAGGACAAAACCTGTCTTGCTTTCCTTATATACATAACAGAAGCAAAACTTTCAAGAATGTCATTAACTTCACTTTATGCTTTAAAAAAAAATATTTGAAATCACAGATTAAGAGATAAAACAGCAAGTGACTGCTGACATTTCTCCCTTATTTAAAGGAATATCCCAACATTTTATGCAAAATACCCTTTTTCGGACCCAGACGGAGTCAAGATGTTTGATACCATTTTCACCTCTTTAGGAGTTTGACGGTGATCCGTGTGCTGCTGAAGCTATAGGAAGATCCAGCACAATTTAACTTCTCCTAAAACGCCTCTCTCTCTTTTTTTTTATTCCAAAACGTGTATATAGAATAGAATTGATACACTGTATAAATAAGACAGCCTCGGTGTTACTATAAGTTGTATTTTTTCACTTCACTACCCATAGGAACCAAACCACTGGACGTACAGAGGTAAAAATGGCTTCATCTCATCATCTTATTACAGTCTGGGTAAGGCAGAAAAAGGGTATTCTGTGCAAAACGTTGATTTGAGCATTCCCTTATTTTAGACACAATGTGGGATCAGTCACAGTCCATATTTACTGACACCTATGACTCTGTTAGTGCATCTTGGAATTAGCAGGGAAGTCCTCTGTATGTCCAGTTACAGGATTGCTCCTGCACTGTTTGCCCGACAGCTGGCTCAGTTTCTATGCACCACGGACTCTTTGTGAGAGACTGATCGCCTCTCTCGACTGCTTGCCGCAAAGACGTCACCGTGTGTTTTCGGAGAACGGGAAAAATACTGGCCCTCAGA
Organism: Myripristis jacobus; assembly: GCA_900302555.1. Taxonomy (NCBI): domain Eukaryota; kingdom Metazoa; phylum Chordata; class Actinopteri; order Holocentriformes; family Holocentridae; genus Myripristis; species Myripristis jacobus. The sequence goes on from OMLB01014213.1 coordinate 22,122, forward strand.
ATCATTCTACCCTGTGGAAAAAAACATGCAAGATGGGGAAAAAGGTAAAAAGAGACAAGTGGGGTGGAGAAGAGATCAATTCCCTTTTAGACAGCAGATCAGAGAGGTAAAGGGGGAGGAAATGGAGAAGAGGGAGAAAGAGAGAGTAATTTGTGATGAAAACGAGATAAGAGGAGCAAGAGTAGTGGTTAGAGAGCAGATCCAGGGCTGTGTTGAGTATAGGCTGTGTGGTTTGTCCATGAGTAGCTAAAAATACAGGCAGGAAAAATGGAAGTTGCATATACAGGCACTCGGGTAGCGTCAGTGCCGAGCTGCACTAGTCAGGAGGCCCGCTTTCTCACCAGTGTAGGCTTTCAGTAGCTGGCAGCACATTACCATACCTCCACTGCTGTGCTCATTTGTATGCTGGAAGCTCCATTTTCTTATCATCATTTAAACAAACTCTTTAAGAGTAAATATAAAGGCATATAGATATGGTTGTAATGGGGTATACTGTCAGCATTTCATGTGCTTTAGCTCTGGTTCAACTTTCAAGACAATAAGGGAATGCCCTGCAATCCCACTGCTAAGACTCATCTCAATGAGTCTCAACAATGGCTCAAGGCAAAACTGAACTGCAATCACTTTTAACTGGACATATATATAATGTACTTTGTATTTTTCTATTTGTGTATTTATTCATTTGTGCATTTGTATTTGCATATTATTACTTATATTGCATGTGTTTTTGTTACCTGCCCTGGGACTACGGATGCAAATTGGCATTCCTGCTAACTCTGGCATGTTTACATCTTGTATTTTACACTGATGTTCATTAAAGTGCTCTTCCCCTATCAAATAAATATATCAAAATAAAAATAAATAAATAAAGTAAGACATATCCATGCCCCCTTCCCTACTCCTCATTGCGTTGCCTACATGGCAGATTGAGAAGCAGTCACAGCTCCATTCTGTGTGTTGCACATAGAGCCGCAGTTCACCAGGCACATCTCAAAAGACCATGGTTTGTCTATGGTAAAGCAATCTTTTAAAAGCGAACATTTCCGGAACAAGTGTCAGGTGGCAGTGACTCACGGAGGTGAGTGCACATGTATGCAGCCAAAAAGCACATATCACTCATTACAAGTGCTGTATGTCTGGCCACGGCCTTTCTTCAGTGGTGAAGGAGTAATTTTATCCAGGCTGTGTGTTTGCTGAGGAGACTGGAGGGGTGTAAAAACCATTAGCCGGCCTGATAGCCAGTACAGGTTGCTTTCTATCCGTTCACAATCACTCACAAAAGATCTAGCCAAACAGCACTTGTTTTTCATTTTGCTTATTTTGGATAACTGCAGGGAGGAAGAGGTCATCTCCCTGAGCAAATATGGCTTGACGGGAGATGAGAGACATATTTTCATATTCTCAAAGCACCCGAACCAGTGGCAGCAAAGCTGCAGTTGTGTCGGGATTATGGTAACTGAATTTGCCTGCAGTCCTATTGGCAAAGCTATCATAACAGGATGTATCACTTAAGAAATTGCATGAGTTCATAAACTATGTATGAGTTCATAAACATTACTCTGGAGCCTCTCAAAATCTTTTTAGATGCAGCCTAGCAGAGTCGCATTGTGATATTTTGTCCAGGCCTCCAAATCAGTTTAACTACCATGCTAAGTGAAATGAAACACTGAAGTGGTGGAAGGGCTGTGACTATTGAGCCGCGGTGCTAATTGGGCCGTGTGGCCACAGACAGGGATCAAGCCAGCCAAGCTAACCAGCCGGGGCTGTGGTCACCCATCTCTGGGGCCTGGGGACAACAGATTGGACCCAGTCACACCACACTGTGGGGCGACTGGCACCAACTGTAGTGTGCCTACTGGCAGGGGCCTCCCTCTGGGAAAACAACTTGAGGTCAAAGAGGTTGGCCTGGATCGGAGTACCGGACAAATCTAGCTGCCTCCTGGAACTAAAATGATTAACAGGACCATTGAATTGCCTGGATGGCGGATTTTTAGTCCAAAAGAAGCACAAGAGAGCCAGAGGAGATTTCTATAGATGATTCTAGAGATGCACTTGGTGGCTTAGACCTTTGAATGAAATGAGAGATGCATGGGGCAGGATGGGGCAATAATGACAGAGGAAGGATTGATCCTGCTGACAACAGCAAGATCTGTGAAACCTGGGGCAGAAGAGAATCTGCACACCAGACCTGCTCTGTAAAAACAAAGAGATGATTCTTTGGGGAATTTCCCTGTGAAGAGAGGGAGTGTTAGACAGAGCAGGAGCATACAACTCATAGCTAATCATGTACACACTGTTGGTGACACCATGAAGCCCCAAAGTCCCTGTAGCCTGACCCTGCCCTCCAATGCCTGTTGTCATTTACAGATCTTTCATAGCTCCAACGGATACGGTTAGCTGGCTTCACTCCCTCTCCAAAACCACATCACAGGGGCTTTACATCTTCAAAGAATCACCACACATTATACGGAGGCCTGAAATCTGCACAGTGGGTTTCTCTAGGCAGGCACACATGTGCAAAGCATGTCATGTACATGTCCAAGGATGGGTAGAGCACAGAGTACTTCTAGTAAGAGTACAGTTACTCATCCAAAAATGTACTTGAGTATGTTGCATTTTTAGTTTGATCTATTTTCACACCACATGATGACATAACATCATTTTTTATTTGGTGCACAGACTATTCATCAACTGTCAATTGCCTGATCTAAGTGTGGCCAAGGGTTGCTCTCCAAGGCCTCTGACTTGGTGAGTTGACCTTGCATTGCTGCTAGCTAGCTGACCAGCTTGACTTGGAGTTGAAAAGGTCACTGACTGCAGCACGGTCAGCTCACCCTCTGAAAATCCTTAAAATCATCATCTTTGAAGCTATGAGAGCCATGAGGGAGACACAGTTGTAACACAACCTATATTTCAAGTGTAATGAGGAAAAGAGATGACCTGTTAAAAAAATTACTTGAGTAAGAGTACAACCCACAGAAAATAGCATGAAGAGTATTCGCTCCTCAAAAATTGTACTCATTCACTCATTGCATAACTTGTAACCCATTACTACCCAGCCCTGTGTATGTTACATGTGTACAAGCATGGAGTCCTTCTCTCTAGATTATTCTTTAATGTTTTGCTACAAACCCTGCTGAATCTACTATTTGTTTGCTGTAATCAAATTGGGATATTGTTACATCCCATTTCAGCTTTGAGGAACAAAGGAGTTCAAGGGTTTATACTGTCAAAGCAAAATTTTGTAGCAAATTACAAGGCTAATGTGCTCATAATTACAGCAGGTGATAACCTGAGGGCCTGAAATTTGCAATGAGAAAACTGTAATGAGTAATTAAGCATGCTAGCCCATGCTAAGGCTTTCCTCCTTTTAATGATGGGTATCGTTTCAATGTCCACAGCCCCAGTGTTGATCTGTGGCAGGCGTTCAGCCCCACAGCACAGGGCGGCTGAGTGACATGTTGATTAATCACCTCATCTACACTGAGCTAACAAACAACTCAATCTCCTGCCGCTGCTCACACTGCAGAAAACTGCCAACAACTGACTGTGCAGCACTCAACAGCTTCACTCAGAGAGAGTTTGTTTAGCTCTTGCGTGAAGCCACAAATTGTCACAGGACCTCTTTCCTTAAGAAGCTCAATTAGTAAAAGATGAGCTAATTTGGCTTTTGTCAGAGAGGGACGTGGCATTTCTAAGACATGTGTGAGCCATATTTCAAGGTCCCTCATGCTCAAATGTTTCCCAGGATAGGAGTTCATTGTGTGAAAGAATACTTCTCATTTTCTTTGGCCCCCAAAAAGCAAAACATTCACCACCAATGCAGGTATGCCCACCTGTGTCCTATTCTTAACCTGTGGTAGACTGCAGCTGCACTGGGCTGCAGTGCATTCCTCTAAAATAACCCCTGACAGACACGACATCGGTGGTTATTTTCATGAGACTATCAAAAACGAAACTTTGGATCTTTTGATTCTGAGGCACTCACCACTATACGTGTTGAGTGGTGCTAAAACGAGCCTCAGCTGGACAGCATTATCCAGACACGTGGTGACACCGCTGGCCAACCACACCACAGCAGAAAAGAGACGATTTAATGGTACAATAACAGAAGAACGTGTGGTGCGGCTGGACAACTCCTCACTTCATGCACACACGCGTGTAGGCAAATATACACACACAAACACACACACAGTCTTGCACATCTATCTCATGAGCACGTTCTGTTTAAAATTTACCCTAATTTAAGCCCAATCCTAATTCTAACCTTAACCCAAAACCAAAGTCTTAACCCCAAAATAGCCCCTTGAAGAAGCGAGGACTGACCAAAATGACCTCAGTTTACAAAACTGCCTTCACACTGAATGTTTAAAACTCAAACTGATTCTCCAAGGATAGAGGTGCAAAAACACACAGATGTGCACAAACACACACACACACACACATGCCAAACTGTAAGTCCAGTAACAAAAGGACCACCATTGTGTGAACTGGGGGATCACATTAACTTCAAAAGGCCATCTCTGAAGTCTCACCTCACATGTGCAGTACTATTGTCTGACCTGCTACTTAAGCAACAGTGTGATTAGCCCAGCACATGGAGCAAACAGACGCTGATGTGCACTGGCTGGCCAAGCTAATTGAAATAGCACTGGTGTTTGGTCAATGTTATGTCGGCTAGCCCAGCCACGGGTAGCCCACAGTGCGCTTTATTTCCCCTTGGGCACTCTGAGGTTGGTCTCGGTTTCGTCAAGAGGCCTTCTGTCCTGTGGCCTCCCTCTGAGCTCCCAGATGCAGATGTCCTCTGACAGGTCAACTGCCTGAGCAGCTTGATATTCAATTTGACATCAGAATCTGTTTACCATGACCATGACTCCACAGAAGGCGCATGTCTGTGTGTGTGTATGTGTCACTCACTCACAGCCTGTGTTTTTAACTCAGCCCGGCCACCTTCCTAGAGTCAATGCACACAAACTCACCCAATCCATACTCTGAGCACAAACATCAATTTGCACACAAACAGCGCCTACTGCCATTGGCTACTCGCATGCCCTGAAACCGCTCACTTAGCAAATAAACCTCCACAGTAACGCCTCATTAGCAACACAACACATGAGAGCGAAGATCAACAGCGGGCCCAGTCACACCTCACCCTGCTGGTCCCACTGTGGAAAAACTGATGGGTGGAAAATGGGTCCTGCCGGCTCTCGCAATACCTTCGGGGCAAGAAAACTTTGGCCAAGGGTGAAGTTAAGACAGTGAAACAATTTGCTGTTTTATATGAAAAGAATGATATAGGCAGAATAGTGCAGAGGGTAACTAAAGCCATATTGCATTTCCCAAACACTGTAATAGAGATAAACAGTGCAAACCGAGGTTAAATCACAGAGGAGTTAGATGGTGAAACTGTAGCAATTGCAAAGTGCTGATGTCGCTGATGTAATTCATCTCTAATATGAAATCAGCCAGAGGAAGCTTTCTCTCTCTCTCTCTCTCGCTCTCAAAAATGATGACAGGAACCTCCCGTCCATAAAAAAGTGATTCCCATGTGAACTGATCTCATTTACCAAGTGGCAATAATAATTTCTTAGTTCAGCTCTCCAGCTTTTCACCGTCATTCCCAACCCTGATAAACTGCAGTAAGATCTGATAACAAATGACTGACATGTGGAGGAGAACACCAATTCCCATGATGGCGAAGTCTCACTCCCAGGATACAGCAGGAGAACATGCTAATCGTCAGCCATTTTGGCTCCAGGTGTCACCCACATGTGTGTGTAGGACCTTAATTAGTTGGAAACTAAGAGTCCCAGGGCAGCCAGAGTGCTAATGAGGCCTCTGCTTGCAAACAACACACACATGTGAGCAAAGCACACTCTTGCTGCCAGCTGGCACACACCCTTACCCCTCGCTCCAAAAAAACACTTCAGCACCCCATGTCCCACCCCCTCAGAGCACACACACCCATGTGCACGCACACACACACAAAACCTCTGTTCATTAGCTAAGTAGCTCAAACCCCTTCACCCCTGCAATACCATCCCAAAAATCCCCATCTCTTTCAGCCCTGTACTCCTTGACCCTCTCACCTCCCTCTATAGAAAACCTCTCCAGTAACCAGAACAACCCGCATTCATTAACCCATCCCTCTGTTTACTACACAAACAGGCAAACTTTCACTGAAATATGACAGCGAACTAAACCAAATGCAAGATTATCTCAAAGTTTACATAGAAAATAACCAAACACAGAGGAGCAAAGTCATAAAAAAACCAACATATCAACAAATTAATCTTAATTGAAACTGACTCCATCCAAGGCAGAAAATGGAATATCCAGATGATATGCCACTGTATATTGAGGAGCTATCCAGGACACCAAAAATCCTGTCCCCCTCATTAAGGAAAGATTCCTTTGGGCTGAGCCAGATTCCTTCAGACCAGAACTAACACTGGCACGGGGGCGGCCAGTTAACACAGGGAGCTGAGAGGATGAGGAGAGAGAGAAAGAGAGCAGAGAAGGAGGGGGCGGGGCAACATCTGGGCTGAGTTAAACGCTGCCTAGCAGGCCCTGAACCCAGCAGGGTCCACTGGAGAGAGACATAGGCGTTGGGCACTAGGGGGTGAGAAAAAGAGAGAGAGATGTCATAGCAGTGAAGGGGGGGGTGAAAGAGAACATGCAGAGACAGAAACAGACAGGATATGTATGTATTTTGGGGGGG
>OMLB01014213.1:28862-40355 GCA_900302555.1 Myripristis jacobus
GGGGGCTATCATATCAATAAATGCCTATACAATATCGACTGAAATATCAGTGCAATTCCTGCTTGAGAAGAGGCCAAAGGCAAGGCATTAGCCGTAGTAGGTTCAAAGACTGAAGGGATTGAGCTTGCTTCATGGAACCCAAAACTGAAATACATCATGTGACTTTATTGCAATACTGTATGAACTTTTGTGTATTATATTTTCAATTTATCAAATAAAATCAACCAATCAATCAACCTGCTATTTGGCGGCTTGACCCTTTGACAGAGCATAAGACACATTGCTTGGATCCTACTTGCCAGGTGTCTTTCCTCTAGTCCTCTAAAATAACTCAGACCTTAGATTCTGACAGCTGGAGGTAGTGCTGAGTCTATCAATATCTCACTATATAGCAGAAAAAAAGGACAAAAGTTGAACAAAATTATGTCTGCATCTCATTAATAGGTCCATAATCAATCAGTCAATTCCCCTCACAGTGACATATTAACTATTTCCTAACATCTATCTGTGTAATTTACTACCATTTCAAATGGTGTCCTTCATGCACTCACAAATTTACGAGGGAGTTGAAAATGTCATTAAGAGGGAGCACACTGCTGCAGAGTATACAGAGCGAATATTTCTGCTATGACATGTTTACGTTAGAAAAGAGAAATAGAAGTTCACATTCAGCACTAAAAACCTGTGTTTTACAACAACACTAAACATCCAAGAAACAGCCATAAGAGACTGCCAAATAAATCACATGTTATCACTGATGGGCTTGCTCCAGCAAACAGCAAGATTGGGCATATTAAGAAATAGTTTTTAAAACACAAAAGCGTGTTTGGTTGATTCTTGGTTTTAGGCTAAATTATGCAGCTTGTATAGCTGGAATTTGGATCTTTGCCTCTGTGTAAGGTTTTGACATGTTCTTGGAATGGGCTCCGGGTCTTTACAGACGTTATATTTCACATTTCACAATGTTGATTCCAAATCCCTGTGTTGTTAGTGTTAGACATTCTCTGAACTCTAAACACGTTTCATTCTGGAGGAAGTATCAAAATCTCATTCTCTGGCAAGCACTGACAGAGTGAGTGAGGAGAAATAACTTGTTGGGAAAACAGGATAGTGAGCATTTTTGAGGCTATGGACGGAAACGGAATTTGTACATCAGCATTTATATATGATACTGCATTGATCCTTGAACATGAAATTAAGCTTTAAGCCTGCTCCCCTCTATCAGCTCAGGGTTGGCCATGGAGCATGTTTGTACACTAGGAAAACTGTGCAGTCAGATCTGAGCACCACTGCATGTCTGAGGTCATGTGGGATGACCAGTGTGTTATTCCTTCACACCTGCTGGTGATGTGAGCTGTTCAAGTCCCCAGGAATAACATCCAAACCATGGGAGAGCAACACTTAAATTTGTTCCTGTTGTTTTTGTTCATGGTTCAGATGCACAAAGAGAATGAGTGAAGCTAAGCATGAAAGAAACAGTACAAAGTACAGCACAACAGGCACAAATTAAGTTCTTCCATTTCACCTCATGTCTCTCCTCCTCCTTTGTGGCTTTCCCTCTGGGTCCACATATTACGATACAAACTAAACTCTTCTGCAGCAGTCACAGAGCTTCATTGTACTGCCTGCCAGAGTCCACACACACATACTAAGCTCACCGTAACCACTGGTAGTTTATTCTGCCTGTAATGAGAAATCTGAGCATGGACACACACACACATACACGCGTGCACACTCCCACATATGAGAGTACAAAGACGCCCAGATGCACAAGTGCAGTTTAGTCTGCCGGTAATGAGAAATCTGAGCATGGACACACGCATACACACCTACCAGGGACTTCTGTTTGTCTGTTTTATGGCATGATATAAAAGGTGGTGGTATGAGCGGCTGCTCTCAGCCACCTCTAGCAGTGAAACCGCTGTGCTTTTCCTTGGCCCTGCCCAGCGTTCCCTCCTCGGGTCCAAACCCATTCTAGCCCGTGGTCCTCTCTAATTTCACCCAAAGCAGCAAAAGCCTGAGCTGAAAAGGAGGAATCTTTCCCCCAAGTCCAGCAAGCTATTCCCTTTTCCTGTCTCCCTCCTCTTCCAGTGACCACAGATCGACAGCTCTACAGCCAGCGCTGGCCCAAAACTATGAGAGGTATTTTCAGCACTGTAATTTGAAGCACACACGGTACACACATAGACACACACACATACACAAACACAGAGACACTGTGTATACATAAAGACATACAATGAGACATGACAGGATACACAGTTGCCCGCTACGGCACGTGTTCCACACCACGTAACACCTCGTCAAGACGAGATCCGATCACAACTTGTCCAGTTCTTCCCGTGAGCTCCTCCTGTTTGAGGAGCCGTAACACAATTCAGACAGGCAGGGCGGAGGCCGAACTACACAGAGATGTGAAAGAGACTCATCTGAAAACAAGAGGCCAGTATAGGGATGTTATGGCAGGGAGGGCACAACCCAGAATAGCTAAGGGAATAAGAAACAATCCTGACTTGAATACTAAATACAAAACTAAGCTTTGGTGCTCAAGGGGAGATTTAACAGATGCTTTATTTGATCCTTACCTTATGGAAAGTAGATTTGTAAAAAAAAATATTTAGTTTTTAGTTCTTTAAATATCAGGTTTAAAGTATATTATTTTCAAATCCTGGTCTGATTTTCATGTATATAAAGCAATTTAGTCATATTTTTTCTGACTGCATCCCTCACCGAAACTCTGACTGATGCTTTTTCCATTTCCATCTACATTATTCAGCTGAACACAAGGAGTCAGTGCCCTCCAGATGACAACAAACAGTGAATAATTGAATGTATAAAGTCTCACAGTGACTCGTGATCCATGCAACATTATCCAACATTGTTTTTCAGGATATATGTGTGGGACTACGAATAAAATTGCTCCTCAAATGTTGGTTAAAATGTCCTTTTAATGGACACGTTGGGGCAGGCAGAGAAAGTCACAAAACAAAACAGACAAAAAAGTCTAATTTGAAATTCTATCTGCCCATCAGTGGTGGGAGAGGGAGTGGGAGTGTGCCACATGTGCGGATACATACACACTCTCCCCAAGCGCGCCAACAACCTAAATACACCCGTCTGTACACTCGCACGCACGCATACACACTCATGCACTGATTACAGATGCAGTATATACTGCTCCTCCTGTCCAAGACCTTAATTACCCTGCACGGTCTTATTTCCCATAAATACAGCAAGAGCAGGGCTGTAATTAGGGCCTATTTTTACCCCACCTGGCTGGGGAGAACCCAGTTCAATGCTGGCCAGAGGGATGAGCCAGCCCCAGGCTTCTGCACTGGACTACACTGCAATGGGTGGAACCAGGACAACAGTGAACACACATGGTCTGATTGTGACTCTACCAATGACTGATAGAGATGTGGCCTTGCTTGGGCAACCCTTGCAACTCTAAGACAGGCATGTGAAAAGAAATGGATTCAAAACATTTAATGACATTCAGCAGATGAAAGCGAACATTACATGCCAAAGCACGGGGGGATAGTCAATGCCATTTGTCTCAGATGATCAAGTTGTTTTAGATCCACATCAAATGTTCAAAGATACATACAGCGCAAAATAAAGTCATTTTATAGGGACATACTAAATTTCATCTCCTCCGGAAAAAAAAGAGGAATCCTCACCCTAATGGTCTCCAGCTTTCGTGAGATAGCCCGCCCCAGAAATCGCTTCAGCGAGCAGTTGTGGCTTCTAGTGATGAGGGCAGCTGATTGGCTCTCATGTGAGACGCCAAAACAGACCTCCCAGCGAGGCTACAACCTCAAATAGCATGGACACTTCTCTGCCCCTCTCTGTTTACTTTGTGGCCACGCTGGCCTTCCCCTGCCTTCAACTCACAACTAAACCAACAAACCGATCAAAATCCAGAGCGGCGAAAGTGGGGACTCTTCGGCGTATCCTCACATAAGGCACAAACAAAATATTTCGGGCAGTACAGTGTAACCACTGATGCCATCCAAAATGTTATTATTGTTATGTTTTGTGGTATTGAGCATTGCTCTTACGGCTCATGTTTACATTACAGCTTCACACCCACATCTAAATTACTGGTTTCATCGCGTTGCTGTATGTTCGGGATTCACCGGCTGCTTCCCTCAAATCCCACTCCACTGGATGGAGTGTTAATGAGCATGGCAGCAATTCCCACGTTATCCAGTGAGAAAGTGACACATCTGAAAACTGACAGGGTGAGGCTCTGCTTGCTTTGGACATAGAGGACTCCACAGAGGGCAGGCTCCATTGTATTTAAGAAAGAGGGACAGGAAAGGGGAAAGCAAGGAGAGAAATTGAGAGGGAGTGTGTGTTAATATTTAAAAGGAAAGAAAAGAAAAAGAAAAAGATATTTGCCAACTTAACCCCTTGTGGAGCTCAAACAATAAATAAGTTTTAAGCCAAACTTACTGCTGTTGAGTTTTATTTGAGCTCCACAAAGCCCTATCCATCCATCCAGCCCTATTGTATTTGGGGTAGCAGGAGACAGGGTAGATCATAACAGATTGGAAACCTTGCAAAATCACACAGAAACTATCTGCATGCATAGACCGCACAAGGGGTAAGTATTTGGGTAAGCTGTTCTTAAGAGCTAAAAAGTAGAAATGCAACAGATGACTTGGGGAGAGAGGCGGAGAGAAGAAGAAAGCAAGTGAAAACCAGACCAAAGGAAGAGGAACCCTCTAATAACTTTGATCTGGGTCCTAACCCTTCTCTGGTTTGAGGCAGTGAAGCCACGTGAGCACAGGGGCGGAGGACAGCTTGCTGACTCAGGCCTCCCCTCTCCTCTCCTCTATGCTCTTCTCAGAGGTGGTGAAACAATGGAGGGGCGCAGAGAGAGAGAGAGAGAGAGACAGAGAGAGAGCTGGGCAAGTAGAAGGACCAGTGGACATGGCTGGAATGTCCCAGCAGCACATCCTCACCACTGGTAACCACTGGGCTCTTATTGAAGACACTGGTTCAGACAGACAGGCTCTACTCAGTACTGACTCAATCTAAACTAATGAGAACCTTTAACCGAACAAAGTGATCTACATGCAATATGAGCCTAATCTGATTTGAATGACTTGTGAGTCATCAGTTAAGCAGAGTATGCCTAGTGACCATGGACCTGGAAAAGCATTTTAGGCAGGCAGTTTGGAGGGCTGTTGAAAAGCTGTGTTTAATGTCCACACAGAGACAGAAATCTGGAGAGCCTTAGCGGTGGAAAACATTCAAACAGGCCCTTAGGAGAGCTGCTGAATAATTGTGCGTCAAAAGGACTTCAACACTCTGACACACCTGATGTAAACATCCAGGTTCAAACGGTCGGAGTGGAGCAAGCCAGCACGACTCATATTACTTAAGCAAACACACACACACATACAAATGCACTGTACATGCCCTCTGTTTTGGTAAAGGAGCAGAGTTGTAAGTGTGCCATAAAGAAAATAATCCGTGTACTCTTTTTTTCACTGCTGGCTTCGTGCCCATAAAAAGTCAGTGACGTGACATAACACACATACCTAGCATACAAGAGCTCTGACACCTTTCCCAAAGGTGCCAAAACCTCAGAAACACGCACACAGCAACACAAAAATACAGGAACGTGTGCACAGACCTGAGTTGACGCATGCACACAGGCACACACACACACACATACACTCAAATATGTGGTCACCATCTCTTTCCTGTCCATACACAGTGATGTGCCTTCCAGGTATTTCTGTGGCCTAATATTTAATCTGCAATGGCACGTAGTGTTTTCGCAGGATTCTCTGTGTTTACAGATGAGAGCGCCCAGGGCCTACAACAGTCCTTGCATCTGAGTAATGAAAACACCCTGGGAGGTCCAGCACTGAGGAGTGTGAGAATATATCCTCTCAAACACCCCCACCGCCGCGCTCCCCACCCCTCGCTACAAACACTCTGTCGGTACACTTCCTCATTGCTGCTGGCTGTAACACAGTCCTATTGGCTCAGCCCTGGCCTGCCATTGGTGGAGGAGTGTTAATAAGGAAGTAACACGTGGTTTGAGCTCCGAGGTTCATGGTCGTGCTAGCTTGGTGTGGGATGGGTACCCGTGGGAAGAGGAGAGCAGGGAAAGCAGCATGTGTACCATATCCATAAATCAATAGTGGATGAATCACCAAGACGAGTGGCCAGCGGTGAGATCCCTGGGTTAACGTCAACATGTTTATCACCCTGATGGGAAAAACGCACTGTGAATGGGTGTGGAGTGACAGTGCGACCAAAAGCACGAAATCCAAGGGGTCATTCCCTCTTTCAAATTTACATTTCCATTGATTTATTCATGTATTTAGATTTAGCTACACTTTGAGAGTGAGAGTCTGTTTTCAACAAAGTGAAGCCTTAAAAAAAAAAAAAAAAAGGACTTACCTGAACAGGTGTCAGCTGAGCTCTGGGGTCAAACACTCGCAGCATCTTGTCCTGAGCAGGCATAGAAAGAGAGGGGAAACTTTACCGTAGGACTGTAGAAATCAGTAAATTACAAATATACACAACAAACAGCGGTGAATTATACATTCACAAGTGTTGTATCAAATCAACAGTGCAGAAGTTAAATCAGCCTCAAATCCGGTTTGTATACAGTGCCTGGTGACTCAGTTGTTTCTCTCCTTCTCGAGCAGAGCAAAGCTACACGGAGTCTGAGGCCAAGTAACAATAACGTGTGAGGGCTGTGTGGCACGTCTGTGTTTTACAGTGAATTTTGGCTTTGTGAAGAAGCATGAATACGATGTGCAAGAGAGGGTCAAAGAGCATGCGAGAGGTCACGATTTAACGGTCTCTCAGAGAAAAGGGGCGAGCGGGACAACAGGCTCTTCTGCCAGCTGTAGATTTGCTCCACACGGAAGCAACTGACAAATAAAAGCTGAGCATGTTACAAGTGACTGACAATGAAGTAATCCATAGACGGAGAACACGTAATTTAAGATTTCCAACCAACACGTATATGAGTGCAATCTGACGGATTAATCGTTACCAACAGCGGCGATCCAATGACCTCTCCATGGCCTTATATGCCTTGACCCCAGTATGACCATCCAGCATACGGCATCAATCACAGCAGCCAATCAGAGAGGTTCCTGTGTGATTGAGAGGAAATGGGGCCTAATGGGATCAGGCTGTGACCGGGACATGCGTGTCTGCCGCCCTGTCACTCAATACCATCGTGTGACTGTGATCACAGTAGTAGCCTGACATACGGGGCTGATAGCAGGTAATAACTATAAGGGCTTAGACCAAAACATGCACACACTTAACACACATATATGTGTCAAAGGGAATCAGGAGGCTGACAGTGACAAATTCAAGCACACACACAAAAAAAAGAAAATTTGTGGCTCACACACACAGGGACACCATACACACATAAATACACACATCAAATGCCCCAGCCGTCACAGGCAGCAGCGTGTTATCCTAGCAGGCTGAAATCAAAGCTCCAGCCCAGGATCAGTGTGAGCAAGGGGTTCGCCTCTCTCTGCCCCGGCTCAAAGATCTGCTCACCCCAGCCATCCACGAGGGGATTTATTTGCTGTTTATTGGCTAGAATAGCAAACAGAGGGGTTTCCTAATGTGCCGTTTCTCTCTTTCTCTCTTTCTGTCTCTATACTTGTGTGTGTGTGTGTATGTATAGCTAGCCCACCCACGATTATAAGTGCCCCAAGGCTGTCTTTGGGTGTCTGTGACCTCAGCCTAAGCCAAAGGCTCAAAGAGCACTTTCATCGGTAAATTTGGTAGATTATAGCCGAATTCATCTCTGTGAGTATACTGAGGTCAGTATGCACAGAAAATCACCAGAGAACCAGCAAAGGACATGGGACACACACACACACACACACACATATATACATACAGAGGTGCTGGTAAATGTTGGCTGCTAAGTTTATTTACTTGCCAGTTGGGATGGTAAAAACCAGCATTTCAACAGCCAGTTCTATTCCATCTGTAAAAAACAATCACAGTGGCAGGTTAATTTGGGGATTTTAAAAGCCACTGCGACCAATGGTCAAAAACGGGAGTTACCTTTCTTGATGCACACACCCTCACATAAATATTCACACAAAAGAATATGCACATATACACACAGACACACACTTGCCAATACACGCTGTTCACTGCCGTCTCATCCCAAGTGTTGCTGTGTAAACAACAGCATGTGAGGGGAGGCAAACACACAAATGAGGGGCCAGTCACATACAGATGTGCCCACCATACAAGCACACAAACACACACTCAGACAAGCAAACACACTCCCTCTTAAGCCTATGACAATAACCCATACAAACACACACACACACACACACACAGTGATCCATCTCAACTCATAAATGCACAGATGGAGAGCCCAGATAGCAGTGTGTGTTTTGCTGTGTGCATGCGTGTGTTTGTGTGTGTGCTGAGACAGCAGCTGTTTAATCAAAGTGACAGAGCACTTGCCTCATTCTCAAGCTGCTGTTAATGAGTTTTCACTCCAGTCTGCTGCACAACTTTCACATGCACACACACACACACACTGGGAATCTGCAACCGAGGGTGCTCTCTCCACTCATCAAACACACCACCACACTGCCAACCTCCCTTTCCCAGTCTCCCACGGTTACCAATGTCCAAGCCTGTTGTGACCGACAGTTTAAGAGTTCACAATCTCTACATTCACTGCACCATCTTGTTCTTCTCACCATGAGAAGTCTGGTGCTCGGTTCAGCCACAGTGCGACAAAGCCACACTTTCAGCTTTCAAGGTGGAGCGAGGACCAATAAATCCTATGACACCTTATTTCTCAACAGCATACCTCCCTCTCCCGTCCATCACTCCTATAAACACAGCCGTTCCTCCCCCTCTGCTCGCTCTACCTATGTCTCTCTTCCCTGAACTGAATGGCGCCTTTCTCCCTCTCTGTCTCTGCGAGTATGTCATAAATATACATTTCTCAAAGTCCAAACGAGGCCTGTCATGAGTCCTGCTCTTTGGGGTGGTGGTCTCCCCCTTCATCTTCCCCCACCTCAGCCCTGTGCCCCAATGTTTACCCTATGGGAGGGCCGGGGGATTGGACCCACATGTTGGCAGGCCCTATTTGCTTTAATAAGCTGGATTGGAGAGATTGAAGGGCGCCTTTTGGGTTAAATGACACCAGAGCCCAACGGGGCAAGAACCTCGGAGGCCCCTGGCTCTGATCTTGGCTCACATTTCTTCCTCTCTCTCTTTTGAGCTGCCTTGTTCTTTGAGGCTACATCGAGGCTGATGGTAGGGGTAGTAGCTTGGGTGAGGACAATTACCCTGTCAAAGTAAATGTCGTGACTTGGATACGGGCTGTGATGGGTGGGATAATTTGTTTCTTGTCAGTGCGAATACAAATAAGGGGGATTAGACTGACAATCATACATGTTTAGCATACACATATTTTAGATGTCTGTCAAAAAGTTTGTTCTACCTCAAGTGCAATTAAGCTTGTTGTGCTTTGCCTAAATTATACACCCGAGACCTCCACCTCATGCTCAAAATAATCTGTGCGTGTGTTTAAGAAAATGCGAAAGAGGGAACGAACACAGAGACATTCATTATGGTGCATATTTTGAGAGCAAAGACACTGTAAATATGAATTACATTCACCTGCGCTGACGAAACAGGCCCCTAGCTCTCCTAACAAACCCAAAACTTCATGAAACAATTCCACTTCAATTCATAAATCCATTCATTCTCTGCCCCCTGCTCATAAAGCCACACCACCTCCTTCTTTCCACCTCCTACCCAAGATATTAACAACCTAATGGAAAGCCCTTCAAGCTCTGTGATTATTTCCTGATGACAGGGGGTAGATGGGGCCACATGTATGCCCAAAAACCCAAATCAGGCTCTCTTTCTTGTGCAATTAAAATCAGCTGCTCCTGGCTTTGCAGACCCAGGTGAGCTGTAAGTTAACCTCATACAGTTCTCACTGTTTCCTTCTAATTTGGTCATAACAATTTTAAGTTGTCAGCAGGGGAGTGATGGAGGCAGACTCGTGCTTGTACACAACTCGCCACCGGACAAGTGAGGGGGCAATGGGGAATACAGGGATGTGTACGGGTCAGAGTTCACAGGGGTCGCAACAAACACAAACCCCCTGACAGATGCATCATTCACATGCAAGTATGCACCCTCGTTAGTGCCCTGATTAACACATTCGTCCAGTTTCCATTCTGGCTGGGAAAAACTCCACAGGCCCTCGACTAACAGTGGCCAAGACTACTTAACACTTCTTAAACATGCCTTTGTCATCACTATTAGCCTATTAAGACCAACTGGATATTAGGTTTTTGACGTCACAATGTTTCCAAGTTTATCCCTTTTTCCACAAAGGTGAACTCATTTCCCAGAACTGATATCCCCCACCCTTGTTTATAAAATTCACCCCTGTTGTCATGCTGATGGAATAATTCTCACATAAACATAAAATGACCCACACAGATTTGAGAAGCAGTGATTTCCAGTGAGAGGCACACTGCCTTGAATGTGAGCCATCGGCCACATCTAGTGGTCAGACTCCATAACTGCAACAATCAAACCTAGATCGGGAAAAGGATAGAGATTCTTTGTAAAAGAGTCAAATAAAACACTATTTCCACTTTATCTAGCCCCAGCCCTAAGCTTTTTCTTTCCAAAAGTCAAAAGTGAGGCCCTGCTGGTCATTAAAATGCATGTGATGCAGTGTATGTGTTCTCACTAACCTTGCAAGAGGAAGCCAGCAGGGACCCATCCTGCTTCCAGCTCAGACTCTGCAGCTGGTCACCATGCTGCTCCAGAACTGCAGACACACACACCATACAAGGAGATCAGAGGAACAGAGCGCTTGAGACACAGTACTCATGTGAGGCAAGGACATCAAAGAGAAAAAGAAGGAACAGCACCAAATAGGAAAAAAGATGAGACCAAAAAAGTGACAAATAAGCAAATTTCTAATAATGAGAAAGACACAGCACAGAAAGAGAGCACAGTGACAGACGAGACCAAGAATCTAATGTCCAGAAGGTCACTGCATGAACAAATAAGTAATGCAGGACAGAAGTGAAGCTACGATGGAAAAAAAAAAACAGCATGAAAAAACATACAATCATAAGCAAGGATAATTTACACCAAAGGAATTGAATACATGTCCTTATAGGTGAGGAATATGACAGAAATGATCAGTGTGATGATTACAGAGGTTACAGTGCCATAAATGAGCACAGCACAGCTTGTGTGAACGGTTTTTACAGTGACATCAAACAGGTGACAGGAGATGAGAGGTGCACTGGTTAATGCAGTTACACACAGAATGATTTGAAACAAACCAAACAGTGAAGCACAAACAGGAACTTCACACACCCACTCTCAATCACAAAAATGGAAAACCGGATCAAGTAGAAATGAGGAATGGGAGTCATAGTAGACAGTGCGGGGGTACAGCTCATGGGAAGTGGG
>OMLB01014213.1:40418-68092 GCA_900302555.1 Myripristis jacobus
CATGAGGGGGGTGGGGGGTGGGAGGGGGTGACTATATTCTGAGGTCAGTCCAAGAAGACTGGGACCAGGACTGTGAACCAAAACTTTACCTCTGCCGCTCCAGCACTTAGACAGAGCCACAGGGCTGTAAAACGTAGGTAGTGTCAGTGAGAAGGTCCCGAATGAAAAAAACAAAGGTTTTTTACCAAACCAACCACTTCACTCCATTCCAAGCATCAATGTTACACAGAGAAACATAGGACATAACAAAAACTGACAACTGACTGGTTGACAGAGACTGGAGTGTTAAACATTACAGACACAGTGCATGATGTAAAACAAATCAATCAATCCATGGATGCAAAAAGGCAAAAGAGTTTTACACTAAACGCACATCCATACATATGCATGTGTTCTTTGTGCTTGTGTGTGCAGCCATGTTGCCAGTGGCTACCTGCTAGTGGTGCATCCTGGCGGCTAGTGTCCCAAATCAGGGGGCACTTGCTGGTGCCCAGAGCCAGCAACCCAGAGGAGGTGGGGTGGAAGAGGACCAGCTCCAGCCTGCCCTGGCCTGGACACAGGGTCAGCTCCGCCTTGCTGGGCTGCTCCTGCTCTGGATCGCACACACGCCACAGCTTCATCTGTGCACACAGAGATACAGAGCGTCAGCCAAAGGAGCATAAAATTGGCTTGTAGGTGGGCACATCACATACCATCAAGCTCTTCTCTCTCCTATTCAACATCCATTTCTCCTGCTAACTCAGCCTTTAATCACTTGAAAAAATCAAACGCTCAGAGCCTTTTTTCAACAACACACCCCCTCTACCTCCTCCTCCTTTACCTGAGCACAAGGAGACGATGTCCAAGGCTCCTTTCCCAGAGACCAGCAGTTAGCCAGCTACATCCTGTTAATCATCTGACTCTCCTCTCTACATCTCACAACTTTAATCTGCTTCAAAGTGTTCATGACAACTGGTTTCATCATTCGTCTGATTTCTAGCACAGGGCCTGACATGGCTGAATATTTTGAACTCATTTTAACTGATGTAACTTTTCAGAGATTTTTCTTTATATCTTGCCTTCAAATGACTGATATTTTCAGATAAACTGGCAGTGTGTTTTTATCTACATTTTGACTTGGTCCTGTCTTTGACATGTCAAACCTCACCTTTACATTTCACTAGCAGAAGTGATTTCAGGCCAGGGTGAGTTATGATTTCAACTCTAATACAGTGGCTAGGATCTTACTTGAACATGCCTGTTAAAAATCCTCAACCTCAGTGAATATCTGTTCAGTTTAACATTGAATGCAATGCATACAAACAATCTGCCCAGACAGCTGGTTTGAAAGCCAAATCAGACAAGACAGACTTGTATGAACGGCCTAGCCGCCGACTGTGGTCACTTGTGTTGTGGCCGGCTGCCCATCCAGATGGTCTAGACTCTGAGTGAGAGGTGAAATGAGCAGGTGGCAATTCAGCTTCACAACCAGAGACAAGGGGCTATATTGGAAGCTGTGATGTGGTCCTTTAGAAGTGCTGGCTAAATGGCATGATGGTATGTCATTTGAATAATCACAGCTGGGTTTGAATTTCCGCCTGGTGCAAAGTTACGAGAGCAGACGAAAAGAGAGTGTTTATGATCATGAGTGTCAATGTACGGAGAGTTACAAAATAGCCTAACCTGCTCTCACAAGTGGAGTGTCTGTAAACATCTACATGCAAGTAACACATGAATACAGGGAACTTGCACTGCAGCTTGTGCATGTGCATTCACTTATACTCTCTCTCTCTCACTCTGTACAGGCAGGTTACTGAAACAATATACCCTGTTGGCAAAAGATGAGAGGAACGATCAGTCAAATAACTGTTCTGCAGATGCTGGGCACTGCCAACCACTCTGGTATTTGTGTGTGTGTGTGTGTGTGTGTGTGTATGTGTGCGCGGTTCTAGCTGTGTGTGTTTGCTCAGGTCTCTGAGGTAAACCCTGGTGCTGAGTCTGAAGTTGTAGAGCCACACTTAGCAGATTCCAGTAAGCCAGGGCACCTGTGGCTGAGGATAATGTGCTGACAAGTGGGAGCCTTCAAAAGGTTTTAATAACAAACACTGAGGCAGTTCATATCATAATCAAAGTCCTGCCATCAACAATAAAGCAGAGGAGCCAGATGGGATAGAAAATGGTCTTGAGTGTAGGTATACAGCAAAGAAATAATAATAATAAAACTTTATTTGTATACCACCTTTCATACAAGAATTGCAGCTCAAAGTGCTTCACAATAAAATGACAATAAGACCAGCACAAAACAGGAGAGGTTTCCTGAATACTGAATTTATGCATCTATCTGCCCTATTTATGCATCTATCTGTCTTACCTTACATCCTTAGTTGCAGGATGGAAGGAAGGAAGGAAGGAAGGTGAGAGGAGAGAAGGAAGAAAAGTAAGACCTCACCGTTTCATCTGCAGAGCACGTTGCCAGGAGACGATCATCAAAAGGAGAAAAGTCCAGATCAGTCACAACATCTAAGAAGGGATGGGGGAGAAAGGACAAAAAGACAAAAAAAATTAATTTGGGTGAGACGTCTCTGGCTAAATTTAACTTCTGAGCCAAGGCATTTGTGTTTCTCATGTGATTAGTCTGTTGGCAGAATAACAGATTTAAGAAGAGCACAGTGTGCCTGTGCAGTGGAATGATGGGAATTAAGACGCAGGGAGAGTGAGAGAGGAGACAGCGAAGGAACTGAGGAAAACAGCGGACGGACGGTGAGACATGAAAAGACAGAAAAGGGCTTTTGACAAAAAGATGTAATGAAGAAAAGGGTAAGGTGATGCTACCAGCATGACAGGAAATCTGAGTGACTGTCCATTTGCCGTCTGAGCCAGGTTTGACTGAAGACAGGCCCAGCATACCTCCACCTGGAAAAAAGAGGAAACCACACATACACACAGTGTCAACCAACACATTTAAAAAAGGAGATATACTCTCAATAAAAGTCCTGCATTTTATTTCTTTCCCCTCAATTATCTGATTTGTGCCATTTGTTTTCTGTAAAGCACTGTACAAAAACAGTTTGACCCAAACTTCTGCCTGCGAATGTGCAGCTGATTGCATGTGATGATATGAGAGTTGTTCTCTGACACACGCTTGGGAAAACACAAACATATCAGAGCTGCAGCTGCACACAGCGGATTAGCCTGATTGCAGGGCGTAAACCATATCATCGACCACATTATCGCCGCCTTACCAGCCTGTTCAGTGTTGAAGGCCACCAGCCTGGAGCTCACTTTGATGTGGTTCCCCTGGCATGAGAAGGAGCCAGCGCGGACATTGTTGATCCAGCCCTGGATTTATAGACATGGGCAGTGAGGGGTAAGGGATCAGAGAGGATGAAACAAGTTGTGCTAATGCAGGGACAGAGGATTCTGGATTGGGATTGGATTGCATAACAGAGGGGAATAAGAGAAGTCATTCAAGCCTGGGTATTTCACCTGATCTCCGCAAAGCACACTATGGTAGAGGTCGACAAATGAGTGGAATCCTAAGCGTTCACTTGACATGTCTGCACAAGAGCACACCTTGAAACGCAGGCATAGGCCACTGCACAGAAGCATCACACAGAAAAACCTCTGACTGTTAAGGAGACATCTTAAGGCGCGTGTGCACCCAAGTTGCAGTCACAGTTAAGAAAAAAAAAAGGAAAAAAAGAACGTTAACGTTGTAATAAACAGGAAGGATCTAGCTGAAAGCAGACACACACGCACACACACACACACACACACACATACAAGAGACTCTTGAATCAGCACCATGTTGAGGAAGTGGAAGAGGCTCCCTGCAATGCACAGTAGAGTACTCTTAAAACTCACTCTCTTTCATAACATTTACAAGGGAGGAGTGGCAAGAGGGCAGAGTGTCTGTACAACATGCTCAAGCAACTACTGCTGCTACTCAGAAAACCGAGACTAACCACGGCAGACATTTGGCGTACACATCCGTACACACACAAACACAGCCCAGGCAGGGAACACTTTCCAGCCAAGACAGTACACAGCAGGCAAAAGAACTGCGAGCTTTGCTGAGGAAAGCCATTTTACTGCTCTGTGTATGCAGCCAAGCATAAAACAGTGCCCTGTAGGAGCGTGTATCTGTTGTAACAGGATTAAAAATTCTGTGTGAGTGTGTGTGTGAGTGAGTGAGTGAGTGAGTGAGTGAGTGAAAACATGAGGAGACAATAATAGGGAAAGTGATGCTCCTGTGACAGAGGCTCACACCCCCGCTGTGTGGGATCTGCTTCAGTGGGAAAGAAAACCGCATAAATAACAATCCTAATCTAGATTTCTTTGACAAGAGACGAGAGCTTTGCAGTTTGGCCAGAAAACGGTGCCACGTACTCGGCTGTCCTTATTCAGTGATGCCTTTCTTGATGTAGTTTATCATAATGTGAGCATGTAGCCCAGTTTTGTCAGGATTGGCTGAGACAGTCAGGCCAAGTCCATTCTGCTGTGTGTCCTGACGATGAGGTGGAGCTTTCTACAACGTAATACCTGCACTCTCAGCACTTGGCACCGGTGAATGCGTGTGTGACCGCAGGACAATTGAGTTAAGGGTCATGGAGAGGGCTACAAGTGCAAGGAGAGCTGACAACACTAATCCCCAGGCTAGTCTTGTGACTGTCTTTCCTCACTGTGTACAACCCCGTCTATGGTACAACCCAGGCCCTGGACTTGGGACAGGCTGGGCTGACGCTGGCTGACTGTAAGGCTTCAAGAGGACATTTGGCATCAACAGAGGAGAAAACGTCCCACTCATTTCTCTCGTCTGCTGCCTTCCATGCCTATCTGCCCGTCGCTCCTCTCCCCCCCCTTCCTCCCATCTTGCCATGGCTCTCTTTTCAGTGTTTGACATGATAGCACTTGACACATGGCTAGAAAAACACTGACTGGAACAGACAAAAACGATGCACAGCCCACACGTGTCTATTGTGCACACGGACGGCTTGGTTTTGACAACAGCAAGCACCATCTACTGTCTCAGATCCTGTGCACAGATTGCTGGGCTCATTCCTATCTGGACCATCCACTTTTTACATGCCAGACATTTTACTGCCTCAGTAACACACATCACTGAGGAGTGAGGGGAGCTGCAGGGCTCGCAGCTTAACACAAATGATACCAGAGGACGACAAGAATGCCAGATTTTCGATATGCAAAGCACTTTCTTCCTGATATATCCCTTTATTCACAGTCCATGGGGGAACGACTACCTCTGGGACTGGCGACACTCATCTGATTTGTGTTCCAGATTTTCAACTTTTCCTTTTTAACACTAACACTGCCCTAACGAGCAATCAATAACAGTATAATGCCGCATGAGCATTCATAACAACGTGACAAATCAGTTGTAAGGATTATGATGAGGGGCGTCTGCAACATCTGATGTAGGCTAGCTGCTCTGTGCAGCCACATGGGTCGTAGTTGCACTAGTAGCCTAGTTTCTGCTTGCATATTCAGGTATGCCGATTCAGATTTTTGTCAAACTCCGTGAATGCAGAGCCGCCTTTCAAGATGCAGGAAGTTGAATATCCTTTGCAGACGTTCCCCAAAACACCACTCTGAAACCACAGCTAAAAAAAAAAAAAAACATGCTAGTATTAGCCAGGGAGGCTGACTTTTTTCCCAGACATCCATGTGCTACTCACATCTTTCTTGGCAATTGTTGGAGTGGTGTTTTTGAATTTCGAGGTCTTAAAACGATTCATGCTGCCCTCTTCAATTCACTTTGGTGCCTTCCGGGTGTCTCTGTCGAGCTGGTTGGTACTCGCTGAGGATCGCTACAGCTGACAGCTCTGACACTGGCCACGGAGGGGGCCGCTCGCTTTGCCTCCCTGGTCTCGCCGGTAGGGTGGAGTTTGCTCTTCAACCGGCCCTGGCTACGTTGGACAGGTTTTGCTTTGTCACGTGCTACCCCGGATTTAAAAACATGCGCAACCGTTATCACAACCCACGTATATATTGCAAAACACCTAATGTTTTGCCATTAAATTATTATGGGTGATTTTTAGCTGCACGAATATAACTGTGCAAGTGATTTATAAACACAATGACAAGATTTAGCAGAATAATGTGCCACTTTTGGACCCCGAGGGACCAGCGTTGACATCTTGAAACAAGAACATCTTGGAGCGCGCGGTGACGCCCCTTCGTTCCGCACATGCGCAGTGTGTACACAGCGGCGGCTGAAGTAGAGGAATGATGGCGTCCTCGGCGGTCCGCAGCTCCACACGCTGGATTACTGTTGTCGTGTCCTCTGGACATCGACGAGCTAGCGGTAGTTTTTTGTGCTCGTCACACGCAGGGCTCCGCACTGTCTCTACCCTGGGAGCGCAAAAGCGATGGCCGGGAGGGAGCCCGGGCTGCGGCGGGACAGGGCATGCCTTGACATTGAGAGGGCTGTCGGGTGAGTGGTGCAGCCGCTGTGCCACGGCCTGTGCTAGGCTAGGCTAGCAGGAGCAACCCACCTTCAGTTTTGCCTTACCTCACCATGCTAAGTAGTGTTTGACAGCTACGTTTGCTAGGTGTTTGTAATGCAAAACTCATTTAACGTGACACATTAACACTTGTATTATTAAATGTGCTGCGTTAGCCCAGCGTATCTAGCCAGTCAGACATTAGGTTACCTAACTCAGCTAACTTAGGCTGTTTTTTGGGTGACGTCAACGTTGTTGAGTTTTATTTGTCACATGATTTTGTAATGTGTTGATGGTTAACTTGTAAAATCTTAAAGCTAGCTGATAATGGAAACATGAGAAACTTTCAGTTGTCATGTCAGGTGTTTTGAGTTCACTGTCAGCAATGGAGTGCAAGTGTAATTGACATTATGTTTTGCAGCCATTGACAATTGTTAATGTATTCACTCACCCTTTAGTTCCAGGTGTCAAATCACCCTATACTGTCTGCACACTGTCCTTTCACACAAGTGCCCCTGCCAACAACAAGCAGGACTTCTACCAGATCCTGGGTATACCTCGGACATCAACCCAGAAAGAGATCAAGAAAGCTTACTATCAGGTCTGTTCCTTCCTGCTACACATGTTGTTTGATCACTCCTGGTGCTAGTAGTTTGTTTTGGTCCTCAGCTGACCAATTACCTCAGCAGATGACAGCATGCCTGTGTTTGTTGTCATTCTTCAGATGGCCAAAAAGTACCACCCTGATACCAACAAAGATGACCCACAGGCCAAGGAGAAATTTGCTCAGCTGGCTGAGGCTTATGAGGTTTGCTCCTTGTCCTTTACCAAGCTTCCATGTTACACATGCAGTGTATAATTTCCACCCTAGTGTTTCTCTTGAAAGCATTGGCTATTGGTCCAGCCGCTCTGTACTTCTTTCCTCTTGCAAAGCACGCGGTCAGCAATAGTGGATAGACTGATGAGGAAGGAAAACAGAAAAATACAGCATGTTGTCATTCAGTCATGCATGCAGAATTGGCTAGCGAAGGCCATTGGTTGTGGACCCCTTTTTGTTTTGTTTTGTACAACTGATTGCCATTATGTGATGAATTTTATGATTTACTTTTAACATATACTGTATCAGCTGTGACTACAAGCTGCTGTCCTTTTTTTTTTTCAATATTTATTGCCAGTCAGTATGTCATAGAAGCATTACTACCTCTTTAGGGTGATTACACACAATCCTTTAACCTCTCTCTGTGCTCTGCCAGGTCTTAAGTGATGAGGTAAAGAGGAAGCAGTATGATACGTATGGCTCTGCTGGGTTTGACGCTGGCCAGGCTGGTGGTCGCCAGCAGTACTGGAGCGGACAGGCGAGCAGTGTGGACCCAGAGGAGCTATTCCGCAAGATCTTTGGAGAATTTTCTGGAGGCCGTGGCTTTGGGGATTTCGGTGCCATATTTGATCAGCCACAGGAGGTTAGCAGCACATAATGCTGTTATAAGCTGATGATTTCCTCAGAGAATGAATTTTTAATGATAAATCAACTATTTAACAGGTGTATTGGAGACAGGTTTGTCTATATCTGATTAATCCGCTGGTGTATTTTGGTCAGACTTCAGTGTTTATTCTCTCTCTTTTTCTTTTTGCACAGTACATCATGGAGCTGACGTTCACTCAGGCAGCAAAGGGAGTCAACAAAGAGATGTCAGTTAATTTAGAGACAACCTGCCAGCGCTGTGATGGCAAGGGCCACGAGCCTGGCACCAAGGTGCAGCACTGCCACTACTGCAACGGCTCAGGCATGGTGAGCGTCCTGATACACACTGCTTTTCAACCAGCAGCACCAAAGGTGGATATGTTCTTGAGTGGCGTTGTTAAATATGTGTACTGTCTCGTCTGCAGGAGACAGTGAATACTGGCCCGTTTGTGATGCGCTCTACATGCCGTCGGTGCGGTGGCAAAGGCACAGTCATCACCACGCCCTGTCACTCCTGCCATGGGACGGGACAGACCAAGCAGAGGAAGACTGTGATGGTGCCTGTGCCTGCAGGTGAGTTTCAATCAACTATTTGTTGCATTCAGATGTTTTCAAATGGACTGTGTAAATCACCTAATGGTGATTTGCTTGTTTTGTAGGAGTGGAGGACGGTCAAACGGTCAGAATGCCCATCGGCAAGAAAGAGGTTTTCATCACGTTCCGGGTGAGTGTCACCATCACCTGCGAGCATTGCTGTTGATTTCACGGCTACCATGCAGCAGCAGTGGCCGCCTGCTAGAGGAGGCTGCTTTATTCCTGAAGGCTGAACAGGGGAGAGCTGCCTGCTGTTAGTGTGAGAAAAACACTGTAAAATGTGCCAGAGGCTGATGTAAAAAAACAAAAACAAAAACAAAAAAAAAACCAATAGGTTAGTTAAATAGCCTGATCCTTGACAACCCTTCTTCTAACCCTTTTTTGATGTGATTGACCTGGGATTTTTTTTTGACAACGTACAGTTTTCAGCAGGATCTAAACTTGGCTGTTAAAAACACTGATATGATCAATAATCCTGCCCCCGGCGCCAGATGTAAGCGGTTCTTTGTTGTAGACCAGCGACGAGTTGGTACCACTGTGGAGCCAATTTTCCTGGCCAAGAGCTAGATCTTTGTCTGCCAAAGCGTGAAGAACTGGTTTGAGATTAGGCACTGGAGCCGAGCCAGCCCTCAAATTGACGTGGTGGAAAAGGGGCAGTAGTCCTGTAGTGCATGCTAGGAAAAACTGAAGAAAACCTTGAGGGTGATTTATGTTTCTGTTAAACTATCAATATACTTAAGCCACTTTCCTGGCCTTGTCTGCAGCGGTGAAACTATTTGTAGTTAGTGTGTCTGTGTGTAGACTGCTAAACCTCTACATGGCAGTTTCAAGTTTTCTTTATTCCACGTTTTAAAAAAAAATGCAGAAAAAAGAGAAGTAATTGGTTTACACTCTTGAAATAGCGTTTCCACTGCCAGACTCATTGGTGGTGTCCAGATTGATGGGCTATGTTATTTCATTTCTTGAATTTAGTGAGATCAAGCAGTTTTAAAGATGTGGGGAATGAAGGGTCACACAAATTAAGAACTGTGTGAAACTCTCCCAGCTCATCTCTCTTCAGCCCACTTCACGTGTTCTCTACTACAGCGCAAATCAACTCAAACACAGTGTACACGGCAGACCAGTCACACTTGTAGTAGTGCTACATTTTTGGAGAGGTGCACGTAAGCTACCACACTGTCTTCTGCAGGCTTCATAAGAACTACAGAGACTTCCTGTGGAGCTGCAGCAGCACTTGAACACACAGAGTCTTAATTGGATTTTAGTAGGAAAATAAATAGGAAAAGATTTGGACGAAGAGGTGGAAGAGGGATCAGCTGAGGGCAAGAGGTGTCGGACAAAATAGTCAAACAGGGGTGCTAATAACGAGAAAAGACAGCGCACAAGACAGAGAAGTGTGATGGCCAGTGCCAGCCTTGACGGAAGCTAGGGCAGCGCCTAACCCCACTGCCAAGTAGAAACACTGCACTGGACCAGTGTGTCTGGAAAAAAAGTGTCCCAAAAACAAACAGAGACATACAAAGCACAACCCACACATTCAACCTGAGCTGGGCTGAATTAAGCTTTCCAGGAGGCGCAGGAACCTCCACAGACTCTGTAATGGGATTGTCTTGTGTAGGTGTGTGAACAAGAAAGAGCCACTGAGCTGTTAAGGCCTCCGAATTTTGAGCAACCCTTTCAATTGTGTCTTGCATGAAGGGAGGTAACAGGCTGTTTTCTGTTGCTGTTGTAAATATTTTATTTCTACTCTCTATAACATGTGGCCGGTTGGGTGTCTAGGTCCAGAAAAGTCCTGTATTCAGGAGGGAAGGCGCAGATGTCCACTCTGACCTGTTCGTTTCTGTGGCCCAAGCCATCCTGGGCGGCACAGCCAGAACACAGGGCCTCTACGAATCACTCAACTTATCAGTGAGTTAACACACATTCAAATGACAGTATTTGTAATTGTAACTGGTACAGATTTGTCAGGGATTGAAAAAAAATGTTGATGGGGAAATGCTTTAAATTGAGAGTATGTGCACACAGAGCATAATAAGATATGGATTGTGTTCTGACTAACTGGCATGTTTTTTTCTCCCAGATCCCTGCAGGCATCCAGACAGACCAGAGGATCCGTCTGTCTGGGAAGGGAATCGCTCGTGTCAGCGGCTATGGCTTTGGAGACCACTACATCCATGTCAAAATCAAAGTGCCCAAGTAAGACACCACAGATATCCAGAAACCTTTCACAAACCAACATTAGATATGATTTGATCTTTAAGATATTATATTGAAAATACTTTGTTTTTGTGTTTACATCATAGACTTGTATCAGTTTGCCTTTATCTCAAATTTGTGCACTCTCACTTTTACTCCAGATATTTAGAATTGAATAACCTGTAATAACTTGAAATGAAAACAGTAAAAAGAAACAGAACAATAAGCAGTCTTAAAAAAGCAAGACACATACAAAGAAAATAAAGCAAATAAAAATGGAGGTCAAATTGAAAAGTAAAATATCATTAGAAAAAAAAAAGAAAATATCCTTGTTGGAGTTATAACTTTCCCCCAATCACAAAGACAAAAAGTTTATTTTGATTTTGGAAATATTCAAATGACCAAAGTTGTTTTTCTGTGCAGATCACTGACAGACAGACAGAGAGCTCTGCTGATGAGCTACGCTGAGGACGAGACGGACGTGGAGGGGACAGTGAACGGCGTCACCGTCACCACCACAGGTAATGTGGTTCACTCTCGCTCACTGAGGGCCATAAAAACAAAGCCTTACGTCCTCCTTCACATACCTACCTGTCTCCTTATCCCCGATGTTCAGTTTGCTCTGAGAGTTACTATCAATTTGTGCGTTTTTGAGTCTGGGTTCTAGTCGAGGAAATGGGTGCTTTCTCATCGTCAACAAGGCTGATGCAGTGTCGGTCTCTGTCCAGGTGGGGGCAGCAGTGGTAAGCGGTCTGAGGCAGGTCAAAGCAGGCAGGAGAAGGAAGGAGAGATGAAACAGGAGGGGGGCTTCTTCTCCAAATTAAAGAAATTGTTTAGATCCTCCTGACAGTCACAAACCAGGTAGGAGTAGTGTTAATTTATCCTAAATTCCTGAGTGTCTCCCACCTCACATTCCTGTTCTTTATTCACAGATGTGATGTGTTACATGATGATTTATATTATAGCAATTTTTCATTAGCTGGTTTGTGGCTGTCTCGTAAATATGGATGCATGTACACAGTGATGTTGCATTAAAAGCATCTCCCACAATAGAACTGCAGAGTGGGCGGAGTCACAGGTTCTTTCCATTTGGTATTTTACTTTTAATTGTTATAGCAGTATTTCTCAACGACCTCCCGCATAAATACACAGTAATGTAGAGTTGTGTTGTGGTCATCTCCTGTAAATGTTTCAACTTTGTTGTTAAGCAAAAACTTAATTATTATTTTATTTATTTGTTTATTTATTTCCAGTGGCTCATGTCAAATGGCACTAAACACTACAGTACCCGTGAGCCTCGTTGACTTGTACTACGAAGAAACAAAATACAGCACATTAGTTGAATGTGTACATACGTCTGCGCAAAGCTCCATAGTTCAACTTGTCCAGAGCGGGTAACAGAATTTGAAGCTTTCCGATTGGCTGTTTCTTGAGGCAGTGCACTCTTGGACTCATTTTTATGTACAGTCTTGTAGCTTTGATTTCTTTGTTTTTCCAATGAACCTGAATTTTAACAACATAGTTCTTACTGATTGTACGGATAATACAACTGGGAGAGTTTCTTTCAAGTGTTGGATATACGCAAACTGACCGTCAAATGAATTGGACTTTTAGTTATGGAGCCCTGGCCGACCAAAATAAACCTGCGTACTTTGCAACTCTACTCCCTGTCCTTGTCTGGTCCGCAGAATTTCTGATTAGCTGGTTTGTAAAGCCTCTCTGCAACTTTTTTTTATGTTCACTTCAGCAAGTATAAATCATGTTCTGTTATTTCTTCTTCCTCTTCAAGGTAAAAGATTTACTGGGAACTGAGCTGCTCCATCAGAGGGTCGAAGGTAGAATGAGGACACCCTGAAGAGAGGACAGCCACATGAGCGAGAGAGAGAGAGGGTCAGAGGATTCAGACCTGTTGGGTGTTGGCTGAGGTGTAGAAGGGTTTTGAACTGATCAATACAGACCCACCAACCCGGCCCTGCAGTCATTTTCTAAGTGTGAACAACGAACTGAGGATAACTTACTCTGTTCTTCTGACTAAAAGTGAATCCACGCACAAGAGGATGTTCCATCACACCAAATCTTTGAATCCCCTCTCCATTAAATGCCCACCCTTGCCATTTTGCAGCAAAGACTTGTCACTCATGAGAACAGTCTGTGCATATTGTTCTGTTCTGCTGTCAGTGATTGCCAAAGCCCAACATGGTGATGATAACAGAATCCACGTGCACAGAAATAAATTATTCAGTTGACAAAGACCGCAGATAAAGTAAAATGTTTTCTTTTAAATGAAACCTATTAACATGGAAATGTTATTGATGGGTTTGTTCTACTTTATATGCTATATTTTGACCTGTGTGTGTGTTTTCAGGATGCTTGAAGTTCTCCATTGTTGGAACCCTCAGCACTGTCAGTCCTAACAGATTAAACCTTATCAGACTACGAGTTTACCTTTGAGATCAAGTGTTAGAGAATGTAGAAGAGTATCTTAAGTGGACAAATGGTCTCCTGTCCCTGACCAAGGACTGTAGTTGTGAAATTTAGAGCTTGGCTCAGGCTTTCCTGTTATGTGAAGTCATGGGCTCTGCTCTGCCCCTCTAACCTTTCTCATACAATTAATTCAGAATCACAGACTTAAAGGTAACTCTGCTCTGCATCATCAATACATTTGTATGTAGACACTTGTGGGTCATGCAGCTGTATAAATGTGTCATGTTTAAGAGAGATACTGTACATCTATAATAAAGCTATTGTCGAGAGAGCAAGTGTGTCTTGTAAATGACCCAAGGAAATACCACTCAGTATGCTGTTGCATCTGTCCAGAAAATTGTTTGAGGTTCAAATCTGAAAGAATGAATTTATTTCCTGCCAATGACCACAATACTCAGTGTTTCATTCATGTGCACGTTGGGATTAGAGGACGATGAGTGCCTGTGCTTGGGGTGGTGGTACTATTTGAGGTTACTTGATAAAGCATTTATCCTTGTTGAAACTAAGTTACATATCACAAAGGGATGTAGGTGGGCTAGGGATTGTAAATTAGATTTTCAAGTTGAGAAAAGGGGCACAGCTTGGGGTGGGATGGTGTTCTGTGTGACATTCATGTTAAACCTATCTTGTTGAGCAGTTTTACATGTCTAATGCATTCATCATTCTTTGCCACAAAATAAGGTGGGGTGCTCTTCTCTTTCAAATTGCATAGCCTGCCTTAAACATAGCTTCTTACAAGAAATGGAAAACATGGAAGGGTGAGGACAGTAAATCACAACTTTGTCTTTGTGATTTCTCTTGTCCACCATGGTATTAATACAAGACTAAATTCCCACAGTCCATTAGTATCAAGAGGTGGATATTCCACAGGAGTATTAGTCGACCCTGCCAATCTTCCTGTAGTGACAAGGAAATTATCACATACACCTCCAGTAGTGCTATTCAGTGCATTCAAAAGTACAAATGTCATTGTTTCAGTTTTTAAATGAGGATTTTTTTGGATTATTTCTATACTGAGCTGTCCGTGGTGCTGACAGTGCACCTATTGCATATACAGGTAAGTCATATGTATTTGGGCAGTGACACAATATTTATAATTTTGCCCTTGTACACCACCACAGTGGATTTGAAACGGAGTAATCAAGATGTGATTGAAGTGCAGACTTTCAGCTTCAGTTTAAGGAGCTGCACAAAAATATGGCATTAACACAGTTTTCTACATTGTCACCCCATTTTCAGAGGCTCAGATGTAATGGGATTTGGCTGCTCCTATAGTCGTTGCTATCTGCCTGATCGATTTTTTTTTTTTTTGCCTTTTGAGCCTGATGATGGCCTTCACCTGCATAGACATGTCTTTGGATCACATGTTGGGGGGTTTTGATAAACAGCTACCAAATGCAAATGCAAACACTTATTTTCTTGTCATGGAGAATTTGCCATGTCATAATGAGGGAAAAGGTCACACCTGGCCATGAAACTGCTTTTTAGTCAAGTGTCCCATTACTTTTGAGACACACACATCAGCTATTGAAGTTAGCCCACAGATGCTTAGGGCTGCCACCACCTCCACTGTGTCAAAGTTGGGAGGACGTACTCCTGTGCTCCTTCA
This sequence comes from Myripristis jacobus, assembly GCA_900302555.1. NCBI lineage: Eukaryota > Metazoa > Chordata > Actinopteri > Holocentriformes > Holocentridae > Myripristis > Myripristis jacobus. Next base: position 55,207 of record OMLB01014213.1, read on the forward strand.
CATAGTCTGACTGCTACTCACCTCACGCACCTACTCTAGACAACCATGGGAGCCAAAGGTCCAGGCTAATTCTGGTGTGATGTGGCTCCTTCAACGTTTGGAAGAGGAGCATGAGGCAAATACTGAAGGCACTGAGGTTCTGAGCCCTCAGTGTCAGAGGAGTATTAGTACATCAAGTGTCCACCAGAGGATTACAAGTTAAGTTAATGATCTCCTTTTGTGATTAAGACCAGCAGTCTTGATGAGTAGTCTTTATTGCAGCATTAACATGCAAGAACAGAGAAGTTCCACTCACTGACACGATGACAAGGCCTCAGATTGTTTAATCTGTGGCTGCAACTGAGATCCACTCCTGAGAATCAAGTAACCATTCCTTCACTATATCAAAAAATCATGACACTTTAACATATCACACTGGCTTCATTCATTAAAAAAAATGCTCCTTAAGCTATGAAACTATACTGGTCAGTTCCTGCATTTGTATTCTTAATGCAGTGAATCACATTGCCATGTAGATGGCAATACAGAATTTATGACACCTCACATATATGACAATGCAATATCCCTTTAGACTAACTCTGATACTCAGTTGGCCTAAACAAGATTTGCTAACAAAGTAATACTGCTCTTCCATTTTATGTGACTGTGTTGTGTGTAACAGCAGAGAAACCTTATTGAAGTGAAATATCAGTAACTGTGCTTTGGTGCTGTATCCAACATCTCTCATCAAAAGAGACATTGCTTAAAAGAATAACAGAAAAGTTGAGGGAATGTCATTACTGTCATGATTAATATTCAGCATGAACTGCAAAAAAGTGCATTTACATTACTAGTACACAGTATAGGATTACCTTCCTTAATCATGTTGAGAAAACTAAGCTGTGCATTACTGGTTAAAAATTATTTATACAAAGCTATAATAATCACACAGTATTAATGGTGCATATTGTTACATCCATAAGAGATGGATATGAAAACAAAAACAGAGCTGCTAAGGGACTTACACTGCATTACTTTTCACAAATCCTGAAGTGGTTTTAATAAACCATCACACGTGTCCTATTGTAGGCCAGTGTGACAGGTATGGTTCAGCTCAGCAATGCAATTAACAAAAAGGCAGTTTTTAAGCATCTGTTGAGAAAAAAGGTACAGTATCACATCATTATGAGATAGAAAGGATGGATGCCTACTGATCCAATAATGACTAAAAGATATCCTTACGTGTATTCACGACTATCTGAAATCTGTGTATTCATCAAACAGTGATAGTGTTGGTATGCTATATTTTGGAAAATGCTTATGATTCCAACCTCCTGTCTCTACTACACAAGTAGAGGTCAAACGTTCATGAGGAGCTGTGCTTTTCAAGAAGTTTGGGACTGTGTTCAAGTTGTACAAATTAAAATAATGTCATATTTTAACTGTGGGAACCGTTTATAAGTTTGCATTCAAAAGCTTCCTCATCTGTTTCGCCACTGCATTAAAAAGTTAAACCTCACTCCTTCCTATGTCAAATCTACTTGTAACTTCAATACGAAAATACATAGGCTTCGTTGGAAAATCAAGAACTTGAAGAAAACCTACTCTGTTATCCTACTATGTCATGATATATGCATAGTATACTTTTCTATTTTTAAGAAAGCTTTTTGATGCTCAACTAGTGCATCCTCATGTCGCAAAATACAAGTGGGTTTTGTTAAAAAAAAAAAATGGCAACCTTGACAACCTCAAGCATCCCTCAGCAATATTTCCATGGCAAAACTAAAAATCCTTTACAAAACTAAAATCATACAGCTACAAAACGTTTTGAGCCATGTCCGACCACATGAGAATTACACAGTATGGAGGGATAGTGCAAAGGAGGTAGAGAGATCAAAACACTGGAGGAGTGATAGCGACAAAGTGTGGAGTTGGATGGTTCACATCTTAATGGTCATATAGTTTCTTGTTATTTTTCCAGTCTCCTTTCTTGTCTTTCATATTATGTTTCTCTCCAAGCAGCTTTGTCAGAGGCTGAGGGCTGGATCACATGAGATACCATGCAGCCAATCCAGCCAGGGCTGCGACCCAGGTAGCAAATAGGACCTGTCCTGTTGGGTGTCTGAGTACAGCCATGGCTAGCTGACAGACATATGCTGTCCCACCACTAGCCGCTGTGAGAGAGGGAACAAATAAGCACAAAAAAAAACTTTCACTAAAGATTTTTAAAACATATTCAGTGCGCAAGGAATGTAAATCATGCAACTGGAATTTGTCAAGAGAATAATGACAGCATACCCATTTTTGTAGCATAGTAGGGGCATTTGCTGATGTCTCCACCCATTGCTCCATGGACAGGCATGCCAGCATCTAGAACATCCTCCTGGATGGTCTTACCAATCTCTTCTAATTCCTCAAACACCTGACAACACAAATATAAGTTATTACACCACAAGTAAGTGGTGACCATTGCACACAACTGGTGCAAGTGGTGTATTTTTTGTTTTTTTGTGCCAAACCATCTGAACATGTTAAGACAAGAACATTGGCCCCCTGTCCTCATGTGACATGTCATTGTTGAAATACGCATAAGCACTCAAACAGAGATTCAGGCAACTGTATTTGTTTAGCTAATTGGACATACAAGATAAGTTGTAATTTCATCTAATTCAACATCTGCTGTGTGTGTCTGCTTGTGTGTACAGATGTGTTGTGAGGTATTCAGGTATGCATGGTGGAATTTACAGCTTCTCCAGCAGCAGTATTCAACATGGCCATATTGCAGTTCACTATACTGAGTTATCGCTATTTATTTGTGCTCAGGCTTGTCGCTGTCGCCAAGCCTTGTCGAAAACAGTGTAACTAAAGTCCAAACTGAACTCCTCTGAGACAGAACTGTGGAAGACAGAATGGCAGTGCTTTCCGGTAGTAGGAGCCATCTTCCCCTGGCTCCCGGGAGCAGACCATATGCAATGATTGCTGCTTGATTTCAAATGACTTAACTACAGTGTCATGCAATTAAGAGGAAAAAAAAGTCAAATGAACATTGTGACTTCAAAGAGAATCATCAAACTGAAACCTGAGAGACACTGTAAATAATGTTATTTATCATGTTAACACTAAAGAGCTGCAGAAGCTTTTTTTAAATCTTGGCAACTCATTGAATGATCAACAAATGAGCAGCATACTTGAAACACATACTGAACTCCCATCCCCAATCCGCCACCACCAGAGAACAGACTCTCCACCAGTGCATCTAAACATTCCTTTCCCTTCCTCTGTCTCTACCTTTTCCACATCCACTCCCTCTCCCTTGCCCCTCACCTCCATGTTGAACTGGAAGGCCTTGACAGCTTCAGCCACCAGCTTCTGTTTTGTTTCCATGTCCAGTTCCAGCTCGTTCATCCGGCTGCGGTACAGCTGCTTGAATGCTTTGGCACTATGGATGGCGTCGAACTGATAGAATTCCAGGCCCTCTCCAGTGGAGGGCAGCTTCAAGGCTCGCTGGGCCACCTTCTTTAGCACCTGCCCACCGGATAGATCCCCCATGTAGCGGGTGTAAGCATGGGCCACCAGCAGCACTGGGTCCTCCTGGCCTACCTGATGAATGCGGTCCACATAGTGCTGGGTGGCTGGGGAGCAACTGACCTGACTCTGCCAGTCCGGACCATAAAAATACTCTAGGTCTCTGGCCAGGGCCTCATGGCGGTGCAGCTCCACAGGGAAATAAAGAGGAGCAAAGTGGGGGTGGTCCTTGTTCTTCTCAATCTCCTCCTCCATGGCTGTGTAGGTATAGTAAAGAGCCACAGCACCAAGCTGGTACAGCACAGACGAGGAGAGCAAGACAAAAACAGTCAGCAAATATACAGCATGTCCAGTTTCATCCCTGTTGTAATTTTGTCTCATTTCTCTTGTTTTTTTCTCATTGCTTTTCTCCTTTTCAATCTACTCTTTTCTTGTATTTGCCTATTTCTTCTGTTAAGCACTTTGTAATGGCGGTTTGGAAAGCACTACACAAATAAAATCACTGTTATACAACTCTAGTGTTATGGGTGTTATCTGACTCCTTTTAAGTTGCCCCCTGTGAGCAAATCAAGGCCAAATTAGCAATTCAGATTTAGAACTTTTAAATGTGAGCTAAAAATATTAACACTGCAGTTCTCAAGACACTCTAAATTTAAGAAACACTCCACATTCCTCTTCAGACTGACCTTGAAGAGCTCTTTGCGAATGCGTCCCCTCAGGAAGTCCTTGACAAACTGGGTGTTCTCAGCCTTCTCATGAACCTCCTTGGTCCCAGCTGCCAGCAGCTCAGACAAGTCCTCAGGACTGGGAAAGGGGGAAAAAAGAACATGAGGTTTAATGTGTGGTTGATATTAGCATGAGAGAAAATTATTTTGTCAAATTATTGTTCTTTACTGTGTCCCTTTTCAAGGATAACACATTAGAGGCACAACTTACCCGAGGGTCTCCTCTTTCTCTTCATACACTGGCCCTGCTCCGTTGGACATGATGTCAGTCGTTTCCATCTTCTCTTCTGACATTGATGATATCTTCCCGTCAGACCAACTGCTCTCACTAAACTCAAAGACATCCAAATAATATGAGATTCCCATATTCATACTGACTCATAATTGAAAGCGCATTCATGAAATAAAGCAGAGCATAGACAAAGGTCACCCAACTGTCCGAATACACTACATGAATACTGAATTTTACAAAAGTTTTATCTGGCCATACAAGACCAAAAAAAAAAACAAAACAAAAAAAACACATATTGTTAGATATTTTCAATATTGATTAAGTGGTATCAATTTATGTTCTTCTGAGACATCAGAGTATTCGTGTTGCTGAGTTCCCCTAAAGAGTTGTTCTTGACTTTTGACTACAGCACCACAGCAGTTTAACTATGTCAGTGAAACAGCGTGGAGAATTACACTCTTCTCTCAGCCTTTGTTTAGCCTTTGTTTGTGCCGTCTGAATCTGTAGCTTGAGCCAAGATTGTGCAACTGCTTTTCTCTGAAAAACATTGTGTCCAGTGTTCATATTACTAGAAACCTGTTTAATAACACTACACAGTCACTGTATACCTCTATGATATCAACAGAAATCAGTGGCACACTATGCTGCACATTATATCCATTGACATATCAATATCAATAACAACTTGTCAGATTTCAGGGAAAAAGATCAACATGCCCTAGATCAAATACAAAGGCCGGGTATTGTCTGATGTGGTCCATTTTAATCAAGTGAACAGTGAACAGTGTCCTTTGTCTGTATAATCATACAACCACTTAAGAAAATGAGACACCAGTGTATCTGCTTTGCGTGTTAAGACAATCTACAACATAATTTCTGGAAAAGATGGACAGAGTTGCTATGCATAATCTAAAAATCCTTACCAAAAGAGGTGCTGTGTTGTCGAGGTCCAATCAGCAAACAGGGGAGTCAGTATCACCCTGCTCTCCTTCACACGGTCAGTGCTGTCCCTGAGTTGAAGACGGGATCGCCTCTGCCAGTTTGTTCAGCTGCCTTCTGCCTTTGACCTTATTTACTCTGCTAGGAGGAAGATAAGGGAATGTGAGTGTGACTCTCTGGCACAAGCTGTGACAACTGACACAGCCTGGCAGGGACTCGCTTGGTATACATAGTAAAGGCTGCTGTAAACAATAACCTAGCTTGAACTTCATGGACACAGCCAAACAAAACAACACAACAAATAGTGCACAACAAATCACAGGCCTTCTGGCGTTTACCAGCAGCAGTAGTGGCAAGAAGCTATCCGTAAAGCCTTGACAAATGCAGCTGGTCAGAGCTAATATAACTAATTTTTCGCACACAGTATCAATTCAGTTTCACTTCATGTTCAGTTCATAAGTTCAGGTTATATTTCTGAGAAGTTAAAGCAATTTCGTGCTGGTTATATTTGATTACAGGTCTAACTTCCCGAGCAGCATCATTTGGACAAAAGCTAAGTTACCGTTACCTTGACTAGCTAGCCTTGCTGTCTAGCTAAGACTCACTTTTTAGGATCTCGTCGGCTTCGTTTCACAGGGTCGACACGCCGAGTTAACATTCACGTCCAGATGAAGGTTGATATTACCGAATTAGAAATCTCCACAGGCTTTGCTATCGTCCTGACATGAGGCACAACAAAGCCTTACCTCCTCACTGTGCGGAGCTGTCCAACTTCAACCAGGAAGTGCTGAGCAGCCAAGTTAAGATCACATGACAACGACAAATTCGGCTACAGTTAGCATTTACAACAACAACAACAACAATAACATTCTTAGACACTCAATATTAAAAGGGTCACCCCTTTTAGACAAGGTTTATCACATTGTATGAAAAGAAGTGATTTGATTGCTAATAGATTTTTTTTCTGGTATTTTTATTTATTTATTTATTTATTTATTTATTTATTTATTTATTTTATCATATTGCTGTCAATAACTTATCCATCCCTGGGGAAGACCAATGCGATAATGTATTTTTGTTTGCCAGGAATTTGTAGCTGTTAAACTTTGATTTTATTTTTTATTTGACCTTTTTTCTAACTAATTCCCATGTGCAAGCAAAGTGTTTAAAAGTCCGTGAACCTGTGGTTTTATTTTCTCAGGTAATTCAGCAGTGAAAGGAAAGGCAAAACTCTTTGTGTTGTTTACCCTGATTTAAACTGGACACTGAACACGCATGCATAATAGTGTAACTCTACTCCCTGAGGGTCACCTTGTTCAAAGTTTCAGGGCTCACCTCATCCCAGTCAGTTTAAAGACACACACACACCAAAACATATTGCTCTTTTTTAAAACTTTGTAGTTGCATATCTTAACTTGCACTAGTTTCAAGACTTCAGATAAGAAAGCAGGGTAGCCACTTGAAATTCCAGGCTCTCTGATTGCAGGTGAAATGGGCTTCCTCCTCCAGTACATCTAATTTACTGCAGCATCATCTTTCCTATCTGAAGGTCTCCTCTTTCCTGGAGCCCACTGAAAGTATTTCCCCCCTTAGCAGCAGCACCACAGCACCGAACTTCAACAATAATCACAAGAGAACGTACAGCTGACCATTGCCTTAATTTTTCATATTCATTCAACATGGTAAAAAGGCGATGTTTAGCCCCAACCAACTAAGGCAGGCAGGGCAGCTAAAGTAGCTCAGATTAACCGACGTTTACCTCAGTGATTCACACATCATACAGAATCAGAATATGTGACAATGTATAAGTAATGACACCGATGTTAGGAGAGATGCAGACAAGCAGAAAGAGACATGGAGAAAATCATACCACCCAAACATGGATTGTCTCATGCAATAGTAAGACTTGTTTCACACATGCAAACACATACACGGTACACATTCATGCATACGTGTGTGATGTTTTAGTCGAATCTCATACTCATACAAAAGTTACTGATACAGAAAGTGAACCATCCTCTCTGCATTAAGGCTCTGCAGAGAATGGAATCACAACCTCCATCTGTGCTCCTTCGTAGCAACATCTTTGTCCCATACAGTGGTAACAGAGGTAGAGGTGTGTGCGTATGTGTGTCTGTGTGTCTGTGTGCCTGTGCCTGCATGTGTGGCTATGTATTTCACCTCGCTGAGAGATTGAGAAAGGCCTTGAGCTACTTTGGATGGTGACAGCTTTATGTTGCAGCACTTTCCCCTGCAAAATCCTCGCCAAGCATATTATTGTACTGTCAAAGTAAAACTATATATCCTATCTGTACCACACACTACATCACTGGAAAGATATCAAAATGATCAACAAGACAAAGACCCGAGTCAGTTTGTGCTGCCCAGATATCGGATCTCACCGAAGTTGACATGGTATCAGTGGCAATAATTTATCAAAAAAATGACAGTGCCCCAAGTCTCTGAAAGTCCTTCCAAGAACAACTGAACTTACCAAGGTTTTAGTCTTGTGTTGTGTGCTGTGTGCCAGGATTCATTTTGTTGGCACAACAGACAGGATTGCAGGTCTTGAGAGTGGTGCTCTGTCTGACTCTGGAGCTTTGATACTGCCTGAATAACACACCAGCAAGCTAGAGCTAATAGAGAATAGCCACAAGATGGCAATCCTACAAAGCAAATGTAGTGTTGTTGTTCCATATTTCACTGTTTTAATTTGTATGCATTTTTCATCTTTCTTTTTTTTTTAAATTCAGCATAATTTCAGCTATTTCAGACTGGGGTCTCACAGCTCTCTTTAGGTATAATTCCATCTGGATGAGAAAAGTATGAATACAAATGTTTTAGTCGGTGAGCTGGGCCTGTACACAAAATGTTTTTTTCTCCTTTTCATTTCAATAAAAGATAAAAAGCCAAAACTGATTGTATTTGAAAGACAAATACACTCTTTGTTTTTGCTTTCTTCTTCTTCTTCTTCTGCTTTAAATGTATTTTTTGCTCTGTTTTTTCTTCAGTAGTTTCTAGCCCTTGCTGAAACTCAGGTTCACACAGGTTGCACAACACAACACAGGTTACTATTAGTACCCTGTGTTACATTACTGTTCTGTGTTTCGACACTGCATGCATGTTGCGAATTTGTTTACTTTACTCCAGCAAGTTCATGAGACAGCTGAGGAATACAAAGTTTACTGTGGAAACATCTTTTATTTCCTTTTTTATTGATAGCTCCACAGTAAACTCAAGTTCATTACAAACTTGGAAATTGGAAATAAAACATCCCTAATTGCTCCCAAGATCTGGATCATAATCTTTATCATAAAACAAATTATTTTTTGGTAATATCCTCTGCTGGTGTCTTGTGTATTAGCTGCTTTTATTAATCTAAATGATTACAAAGTCCTCGCATTTACATAGACACATCTGGCACATTGAGACAAGAGCTATAAAATGTTAATAGCTGATCATCTTTTCTATGGTAGTGTTTATTAGAGTTATAAAACCAGCTCATCAGTCCTGAAGTATTATAATAATGTGGCACTTCATCAATCCCAGTATGAAGCTCTGTTTTCTCTTTCTGCCTACCACAAGGAAGCTAAAAATATAGCGCCAGACACTGAACAGCCCCCTGGAGCTGGTAAGCATCCTGTTCAAAGACACTTCAGCAGGGCAGATGCTTGAGAGCCCAGGTTGAGCCTGCGTGCTCTGGTTGAAGGGTGGTCTCCTTACACACTATACCACTTATACAGCCCTTAAGAGATGCTAGTGGACACCACTATGAACCCAACTTTTATGACTCAATCTCAGTCACACTACTTGTTTTTATGTAGACCACCATCTATGGACAGTTTTCATTTGGTTATAATCAGGAGACAATAGAGAGTCTTAATGACAGCGTGAGAGATGTTATTTGAAACAAAGTCTTAGATTCAGAGGTTTAAGGTGGACTCTGAGGCACCACAAATCCTGATTTTCTCAGACGATTAAGCAAAACCACTAAGTTTATGTCATCCTGTTTACACCACCAGGGTATTCAGACAATAACAGATTACAATTTGACAATAATTTTGGAGCTGTTTGTGCAGTCATATGAATCATGCATATTCCACTTGAATTATGTATGAGATAGTTGTTTGTCTCGCCATGCAGATTTGTCCATCAGTGTGCATGTCCTTGAGTGTATATGTGGTGTGTGTTGCAAGTCGACTTGTTTGTCTGTGCAGGTGTGTGTGTGAGAGAGAGCGCTTGACTGTATCAGAGCTTGTTATTGGTCTGGCAGCCGAGTGCAGTGTCAGATGCTCTGTTGGTGGGGCGGCTGAGTGCCCCCCTCCCCGTCCTGCTACCAAGCCATGGGGGGGCTGGTGGGGAAGATGAACTAACAAGATGATTCATTGCCCTCCAATGGGGCCGGCAAGCTGGTGCTTTATATTTAATTGCTTTGGGAAGTGCTTCTGTGCTGCAAATCCAGCTCAATAACAGGGAAAATAAACTTTGATCGAAAAGCCCACAGGAGGGGAATGATTGTCAAGTACCCGGTGAGAGGTTTCTTTTGGATGCTGGTTTGACCGTTGTCGTGCATGAGCCTCACAAAGCAACAAAAGGACAGACTTCCGGTGAAAACTTCTGTTCAACAACCATGCTCACTCTTATGATGGTTTGATTGACTTTCAGATGCTATATCAAATCCATGCATATGCACATACATGATAAGACGTGCAACAGCAGGTCCTTGTTGCCACAGCCATCTTTTAGATGGCCCATGGCAGCAGAGGGAGACTGTTAGAGCAGGTGAATATAGCCTAGCAATCAGTCAAACTATGAATATGGGGGCATGATAATGGATATGGGCAAGGGAGAAATATAATAACAATTACCACCAAAACAGCACAGCAGCAAAATGCTCTAAAATGGCACAGAGGAATACACAACAGATACCCAGAAGTTGAATAAAAATGAAGCAGGGAGGAGTTTGGGGGGACTTTGGATCACATCCAAACACAACTTTTATTCGCCTGGCAGAAAGTAAAGGCCCTATAAATCCTACAGAAACACAAATGATACATGCAGTGCACATACACAAGTTGTTGTTTTTTTTAATTACTGATCTTGGTCTGCAAACTAAACACCACAAGATGACACATTTTTGGCCTTGGGAACATGGTGAATTCGGCGCAAGTACCACGGTCTGATTAAGCTGGTCAATTGCTTCTGGTTAGTCATGATACTTGATTGCTGCTTTTGTGTGAAAGTCTCTCCAGATTAAGTGTGGAAATTACATCTAATTCCACAATGGACAACACGCTGCACTGAGCTATTGAGTGTAATAAGAACTAATGTGCACAACATGTACTGTACTGGGCTGACTGCTGTGTACAGACTAATTGACCTCAGGGCTGTGGCTTTGTTGGGTAACTGACTTGAAAGCCAGCAGATCAATAACAGCTTGGATAAGGGCTGCAGTCATTATTTCTTCCTAGTTCACTCTCCTATTAAAGACATGAATAATCATCAGGAACTGAATACCAGTTTTAATGATGATTACCTGAATGATAACCATCCAGGATCGAGTATTCATTTTCAATATGAACACCTACATGACGCACTCATGAGCTTTATCAAATGTATGAGCAGGATTTGACTAATTAATCACTTAAAAAAGAAACTAGATCCAGGAAGCTTGATATGAGTCTTTGATGTAAGTCTTCATCAGGGTCTGACCTGGATGCCCTGCGTTGTTCTGCTTGGTTGCCAATATGCTCAGAGACTCAACTCACAATATTATTTCACATGAAGACAGAGTGCCTACGTTTGTTTTTTTTTCCCATGGTGGTCTTATTAAGGATGAATGTCAAGCAAGACTTCCTGGATCTTGTTTTTTGTATGAGCCATCAGAGCTATGGAGTGCTTCCATCTTCCACTGTAAATTGATTAATTCATTCATTAATTTAAATATCTATATTCCCATATCATTTTTTGATGATAGCAGCTTACAGTGCTACTGATTACAACTACAACACAGTTTAGGAAGTTATCTGGTTTGTTTGGGACAGCTACAAGTGAATAAAGATTAACATGTTTAATGACAACAACAACAACAGCCACAACAATCATAATAATAATTGTAATAATGAAAATACATCACTCAAACAGTAAGATGAATCAGTTAAACTGTTTCATCAAAAAATAAAGAGGAAAAGGCAATGTAAAATGTGTCTCCTGCTGCAGGACTCCACCGTGCAGCACCTTGTATTGAATATAGGTTGCTAAAATAAATATCATTATTGTGGTAATTGTCAGCCAAGCTCCCCGCCCAACAGCTGTTTGTTCTAACCTGGTTTAATATGTATGTCGCTATTTTATTTTTATTTTTATATATTATTTGTTTGTTTATTTAACAGGGACAGTGCACATTAATTAACATTGCTGTAAATGTGCCAGAGTTAGCCAAGAGGCTGTTTTTCATCTGTAGTCCCTGGACAGATGTTACAGAGTCACCCTAAACACAGAATAGAATATGAAAATGAGATTGAAATTACAAAGTTACTGAGGTCATTTATAAACATGCGGAACAATTAATAAAATGAAGGAAAAAATTAAGAAAAAGAACATATATAATATTAATAAAAAACATCATTCAGGACATCCTTAAAACATGCAACACAGAGACTCATGAAGATATTAATGTTAATAGAGAAGTAGATTGAATAAGACCACATTGAGCTGCATTGTTAGACAATAACTAGAACATGCAAAGCAGAAGCACAGATACAAAAAGCATGCACAGTATGTAAAATATGACACAATAAAGGCAAAACCACTGAGGAGGTTATAAAAATGTTGAAATATAACTAATAGCCTGCTATATCTAGAAAAAAACTTTTTTAGTCCAGGTGATTTAAAGTATTCAGGAGCTGCTGCCCATATTTTATCGTGGAAAAAACAACAACAGGAATATCAGTAGAAAAATGTAAGCAGAGGCGAGAGCAAGCAGAAAAGCGTCTGCACTGTAAGAAAGCAGGAAGTAGCCCATACTACCTGAATAACATAATTAATCCAGTCATTGTGCCCCTGCATGAACAACACAGGCCTAATTTCATCTTCATGGACGACAATGCTCCAGCTCATCGAGGTCGTCATCATTAGGGAACAGCTGCTGGAGACTGGGGTACCTCAAATGGAGTGGCCTGCACTGTTTCAATAAATTGTTTGAGATGAGGAAATCACCAGTGCATCCCTCTACTTAAATGCCCTACTTTCATGATATAATATCACTGTAGTGTGAACTTCTTACATTTTCCATAAATTTCACCTGAAAGCCAAATATCCCTAACTTTTTGTGAGTAGTGTATGTATATTTTCAAAGACTTTAAGGTTGGAAGTTTTAAAACTTCATTACAAAACTTAATTATAACAGGAATAAAATAGAATATAACATACAATAAATATGTAAAAAATCCAGACATCAAAAATCTGGGGGGGCACATGCCCCGCC
>OMLB01014225.1:1190-12853 GCA_900302555.1 Myripristis jacobus
AGTGCTGTAAAGACTCATGACAATTTCTTTTGCAAATTGTTCATGTGGAGCCAAAAATGGTGGACTGTTTGCTGAACTGTGTATATCTGTGGCTCAGGTGAGTGGGAGGTGGTGGGGGGGGCATGGCAGAGTTGGAGTTTATATGGACATACTGAGATACATGTAAAACAATCATGTAGGAATATGGTTAAAGTTGGTTTGGGCGGTGTCAGATGCACCCAATATTAAGTTCCTGCAGGAGAGGGGGCTGCAGTTTATTTCTAGGGCCGCATGTCGGGGACCCTAATTTTTTGCCTGAGCTGCTCTGTTTAACGCCATAGCACGCATCCACACAAACAGTCAAAATAGTCATATTTGGTTGGGTTTAGGCACTAAAACTACTTGGTTAAGTTTGGCAAACGGTCATGGTTAGGGTTTAAACAAGCGGGTAAGGTTAAGGTTAGGGTTAGCTGATGATTGGCCCCACAGAGGAAACAAACACCTGTTTCCCACATGCAAGTCCTGTGTTTTGACCCATCCACCAACCTGACCTCTTCCCTATGCAGGCTTTGTCAGTCTTCATACTACATCACCTGACTTCCTCCTTTACACCCCAAATGACAGACAGAGTCACGAAAAACTAGGGTCCTAGAAATGCTGCCTCTTCAACTGTAGGAACATGCTACTCCACGCGCCAGCTTTGAAGCAAATCACTGCTGCCACTAAAAACATATGACTGATATTGTTTTTTCTGTGTTTGGTGATTTTCCTGATCCATGAACTCTTTAAATCTGTTTCATGCCAATGGTAAAGTTTAAAACATGCATGAGGTCAATGAGAAAATAAGAGGTATTAAGCATTTTTTTTGCAGATACATCCCCTAACCCTAACACTGAAACACTTTCATGAAACGTTTTGACTTTTTAATACAGTTTGCTAACATTAGGTCTTCAAGTCCTTAGTAATTCCTTTCATTATTCAAAATAATTACTGGTTTTGAAAATGAATTGTGTTACAAACATAACGATAGAATTCAGAATTTTTTTTATTTCGAAGTTTTAAATATGCCAACCCTAACCCTAACCCTAGACAATTTTGAATGAGGTGAGTATCACACACTGACGATTATACTGCTAACACATGAAACGTCAGTTACCCCAGGCTCTCTATCTTGTGGGGACTTGTGCTATCCAACATGAATAAATATGTACTGACATGTACATAAATGCAATGTGCATTAATTATCCGCAATAATCTGCGTCACTCCACAGAAAATTCTGCTCCCATTGGATGTCGGCGGTCTCAGCTCTTGTATTCAGTCTGTTTTCCTTACAGGCTTCATGGCTGGTCTAGACATTAGGTTGTAAACATGATGGGGGTGGCTCAGAACAGTCTGTGAGTCAGTCGGCATTATTACAATTGAATAAATGAAGTCCTTACAACACCAAAGATAAATTGACCAGTAGGGGCTTCAGATTGTAAGACATGGAGGCAGTAAACTGTCATTACAAAAATTATATGCAGTAGATAGACAGAAGCATTGGAGAATTGTTAAAACAACAATGCTAGCAGGGGTTAGTGGGAGTTACCCCTCCAATTTGAATCTGGCTCCTTTCTAATTTTCAGGATGTCCAGATGTGGTGTTAATCTCCTAAATTATCATCTATAATGTTCCCAGCCTAAAAAAACAAGAACTGGACCAAGAACTGGACCAAGTAAATGTTTTGATTATGATTAAGAGCCAAGAATAGAAACTAGGTGTCATCACACCCTACGGCTTGTGTGGTTGTGACAGCACCCACCCATCTCCTCTGGTACTCTCTTCACGTGCATCCAGGTATCCTACCCACGGAACTCACGAGGCGACATCAAGACCCACTTGGACCGGCCACTGGTGGTCAACCCGCAGGACAACCGCAACAACAACACCAACAAGACTCGACCCGGCGAGTTGCCACTGGACCAGCAGTACCGGCGCCAAGACCTGGGCAACTACCACCACACCGCCTACCACTATCACTATCACCACCAGTACCAGAGAGCCACTGGGCCGGGGCCGGGGGGAGACACCGGCGAGCCGGGCCAGCCGGGGGAGACCCGCATGGAGCACGGCTTCAGCTGCACCTCCCTGGGCAACACTGAGGGCCAGCAGGGGGAGAAGAGGCAAGGCCACCGGAGCCACCAGAGCCACAGGCACAGGGGGAACAGGGAGGCCAGGGAGGCGCGAAGCATGTCTCCCCAGGTCAGCGAGAGGGGAGAGGGGAGCAAGGAGCAGAGGAGGCCCAGGCAGCACTGCAGGGCCGCCAGGGACGGAGAGGAGGGCAGGAGGCACAGGTCCAGAGGGGTGGAAGGAGAGGGGGAGAAGGGCGAGGACGGGGAAGGACGGAAGAGCAGGCGGCATCGCCATGGAAACCAGGAGAGGAGTCGGCAGCATCGTAGCAGGAAGTGAGTAAAGGGGGAGTTCATGTTTATGTGCAGAGTCCAAAATTGCCCTTCTCTGTTGAAACTGTTTATGCTGCCATCTTGACCAGGACTCCCTGGAAGAAGAGACATTGTGTCTCAATGGGACCTTCCTGGTAAAATAAAGGATAAACAAAAGAATAAAAACCTCCTGCAAAGAACCAGATGCTAATAAAATGTGTCTTTGGTACGTAATAAGGGTCACCTGGCACACTGGTTGGTTAATTTTTCAGACAATAACATTGAAATGCCTCAGTTAAAGACAGCCATTAGTCTTTGCCTTTTCTCAAACTTTGTCCCTTTGGACCATTATGCACTCTCTGACTATCAGCCAATCAAATCAAAGCAAAATAAAGGCTCTGTATCATACAGGCTTCAGTTTTTGGCAGGTGACCCAAAAGTTAAGTTAAAGTTAGTTTTCGCCCTGTGTGTGTCTCTCTGTGTCCAGTTGTGTTCACATTTGTTAGCGTACAATTGTGTGTTCTGTCTGTGTTGCATTGCACATTTTTTTCTGTCACCTTCCTATGTATGTGGAGCCTTTATCTGATATAATAAGGTATTCCCTTTCACCTCCCTTCCCTCTTTCCTTCCCTTGCCTTCTTCCTTTTCCCTGACTCCTCCTCCACATTTTTTCCTCCCTCCTTCCCTTTTTCCCTTCCCAATCCATCAGGGAGCACCACAGCAGCGGCCCCAACCTCTCCACCACGCGACCCATCCAGCAGTACAACGAGGACCTGGACAACTTCCGCAACAACAGCAAGCTGGCCGGCACCCATGAGCACCCTCTTGCCCTCCCGCCGGATCACCCCGACCATGTCAACAACCTGCTGAATCGCCGCGACACCGACGCCCACACCCTGCTCCACAGCATGGACAGCCTGATCCTGACCAGCATAGTCAAGCCAGAGTACACAGCCATAGACATGCCGCCCGTCTACCCCTATCCCTCCACCAATGCCATCCTGCAAGGTGAGGGCGCGGTCCTGTATAGCCGTGGGTGAAAGTAGGTATAGAGGCTTTGTTGTCAAGGTTAGAAATCTCCAAGAAAGCATGTCATGTGCCAACATGGATGTCCCAAATTATCTGTGTGCAAATGATGGCTATATACATAAATATAAACAAGCTAGCGACCTTTGTCAAGACAAAAACAAAACTGTATAGCATCTGTACTGCTACAAAAACCCATCATGTTAATGACTTTAGTCTCATTTGTCTTAAAATCTAGAAACAAGTAGAAAAAAATACATCAGGGGTTCAGATAATCCCACTTGTTGCCAAAGCAGTTTTGTTTGTTTCTTGAATTTTTCTGGGAACAAGGATAAATATGTTGAAACTAGGCAGAATAAGGCAGATGAGGATCAAGAAAATGACACTTTCAAGAAAATTCTTGAAACAAATTGATAATCATTGGAAACAAGCAGAATTTTTTTTTTTTTACTTGTTTTAAAACTAAATTTTAACACATTTTTGCAGAGATTTTATCTGATGTAATGAACAAAGTTCACCTCTGACTTACATTAAATGCACCCAATGTTGTTTGTTTTCTACAGACACTTAGTTTTGTTTATATTCCCAATGGCTCACGAAAACCCTTTGTGTATGTCTGTGCAGTATAATTAACATGGTGAATGCATTTACTACCTCATAAGACATTTGCAAAGTCTTACTGTATTTTGGAATATTTTGAAAGTTGCATTTCTAAGTTAGACAAGATATTTTCCCATATTTTATGACTGTCACATTCATGCTCTGTATCTGCTACACTTCAGTTAAGCTGCATCACACTTATCTGAGTGAAATATTCAAACCGAAGATGCCATTGTTTTGTGGCTGCACTGTTACATCAAGTAGAAGATATTTAGCTGTCTTGTGCATCAGGTTACACACAGTTTCCCTGTAATTCAGCAGGACATATGTGGTATCTGAGGAAACTTTGGAAACTTTGAACAAAGCTCGCCTTTGCTTTTGATGATGAAACAACCAGTAGCAATGGCATTCCTGTCACAATGCAGAAATTCCAGCAGCTCGTACACATTTATCAGTCAAAATTCACAATGAAAATGCCCAGAAATTTAGCGGCTAAACAAAATTAGAAATTGCAGTCGGTGTCGTTGCCATGGTGAATTTGGTACTCAGTCCTTAAAAATCACAGCAGGCTATCTTTCTGTTATCTACATTGCAGTTTGGGCAGCAGGCTTTAGTGTCTGTTTCCATTAATCATCATGCCTTTCCTTAGTGTGTCTGACTATATTGATTACTTATAGTTTCCTTTCTGTGAACCAAACATGAAAAGAAGCTCCCCTTACTTTGTACTCTCCTGACCTTCATAATAATCTGTCTCTATTGGGTTGAATCCCATGTTTTTTTTATTCTGTTGGGAAAAACATTCTAAGTATAGGTATTTTATGTATTTACTACTTCTCTGGTAAAGCTGTCTGTCTCCTCCATCTTCGTCACAGTGAACAAGAATGCCAACACAGACCAGAAGAAGAGCGAAGAGAAGAAGGAGGAGGAGGAAGACGACGGAGGAGACGAAGACGGCCCCAAACCCATGCCTCCCTACAGCTCCTGCTTCATCATGTCCACTACCAACCCGTGAGTGTGTGTGTATGTCTGTGTGTGTGAGCAAAATCATGTTCAAATAAGGAATTCTGGTTAACCACATCTAGCGCTGATATTGGCTGTTTTTGCTCTGTCTTTATTTGGGTTTATGACTGCAAAGAAAAAAGTAAAAAATAAATAAATAAATATAACTTATATATAACAAGGTTAACACAGAATCATTACCACGGATGCTAACAAAATATTTGTTTAAAAGTAAGTCTAATTAGAAAGTAATCTGCGCTCAAGACTCACTTAGTCCTTGTATTTCATATTTTTTAAAAATCAAAAAGCCAAGCAATATCCAAAAATCCGACTCCTTTTTGCCATAGGCTAAAAACAAAAATGTGTTAATTAAAAACTCTGAAAGCCTCAGACTGATGACAAACAATAAATTAAGTGTCAGACAATCAGAAGAAAATGTTTCCAAGTCTGTTTCCTTGCTTGGGAATATTTTAAAAATTATTGAATGTCTATTTAAAAAGGCAAAGAAATGTATTTCAAAGAGTCAAAAGTGTTTTGTGTGTGCTTGTGTGTATGTGGGGTTTTTTTGTATATGTGTGTGTTGACACCAGGTTTCGGAAGTGCTGTCACTATATCCTGACTCTGAAGTACTTTGAGTTCAGCATCTTGGCTGTTATCGCCATGAGCAGCATCGCCCTCGCTGCAGAGGACCCTGTCTGGCCCGAGTCACCACGAAACAATGTGAGACGTTGTTCTGTGTGTGTGTGTGTGTGTGTGTGTGTGTGTGTGTGTGTATGCATCCCATCCCTAGAGGAGTAAATATCTCACAATGATAGAAACCTGAGGAAAATTCTCCCAGGTGAGTCCAGTCCTCACTTCTTCTGCATTTTGATTAGGACATGGTTTAGCGTCGATGTTTGAATTAGGATTAGATTAATGTAAGAGAATGATGATGACTATTTATTTAATGCTGTGCTAGGTGACATACCAATATTATCATGCCAGGATAGTGAGCCAAAATAGCCATGATGGTTTATAGTTTACTACCCAAAAATGTATTCTTCTACATATTCCAAACAAATCAGGAACATAAAATCACCTGCTGTATACCTGGGAATTTTTCCCAAGAAAAGCTTACTGAACTTAATTTATATACTATTTACTATATTTTATTTATATAAAATGTTACCGATTGTTACTTTAAAGGTTCATTGAGACTCGGGACGTTTGATTTATGATTAAAATTGGAATTAGGATTAGTTTATGGTTTGTTGTTGCCACTTTCTCTGTTGTTGCCTATTTCTCATCTCTTCTGAACTCTATCCGTCTCTGTTTCTCTTGAGCTTACCTCTTTCTATCTTTTTTTTATTTATTTTTTGACTTGATCTTTGTTTTCATTGTTTCAGTCTATTTTATTTCTCTCCTCCACCTTCGTTGCTCTGTAACATGATAATGATATCCCATGACACTGTGTTGCTCTGCAGGTGCTGCGCTACTTTGACTACGTTTTCACTGGTGTCTTCACATTCGAAATGTTGATCAAGGTAACCAAGTATCTGCGCGTGTGTGTGTGAGTGTGTGTGTGTGTGTGTGATGTGTATGAGTATGTTAGTGTGCGGGTGTGCATGTGTGCATCTGGTGGTATCAGTATGTTTCCATGTGTGTGCATTGGTGCGTTACTCCACCTATATTTTTATGTACTTGCATTCACTTGTGTATTAGTGTGTAGGTGTGTGTGAGTGTGTGTGAGTGTATGTTAGAGAGTTGAACTGAGCATGCTCCCTGTCTTCCAGATGGTGGTGCTCGGCTTGTTTCTCCACCAGGGCTCGTACTTCCGCGACTTGTGGAACATTCTGGACTTTATAGTGGTTAGTGGTGCTCTGGTGGCCTTCGCCTTCACGTAAGTGCTCCCCCCTCCTCTTCCTTCTCCTCCTCCTCATCCTCACCTACACCACCCAGCCCCACTCCTTAACATACACCACCACCCATAGAAAGACCCTGGTTGCCTAGCCTTGTGCCTCCAACACGCCAGACAATGTCAATCTCTGCTTTTGCCACTATACTGTGCCTCAGATTTCACCATTCCCTCTCTGTCTTTCTGCCATCTTGTCTCCCTCATTCTCTTCCTCTATGCTCTCTCCCTCTCTTTCTCTGCCTTTAACTCCCCTTTTCTCTCTCATGTCTAAACTTCCACCTCTTTCCCCACCTTCACTATCTCCTGCAGTCTCTCTCCTGTTTTTCTCTTGCACTGTCACTCTTTTGTTCTCTTCTCCTCTTAATCTCTACTGTATCTTTCCTGTTTGTCCCTTCTCTTGCACTATCTGTGTGTCTGTCATCATTATATTCTTGATATTCTCTCATTCTCTTTTTCTCTTACTTAATGTTGATCATCACATCATATGTGGCATTGTTTCAGCAGGTCTTTCTCTATGCTTTTCCTGTCACATTCAATGTGATCACCAGCCATCTTCCTTTACCAAACAATTTCCCTGATATTATTCTCCTCACTAACCAAGCAATACCTACGCTCTAAAAAGTAAAATGGTTCCACGTAGGCTAGAGGAGTTCTTCAGACTCAAATCATAGGGGACCACAGAAGGTGCCCTGAGGAACTCCTTTATTAAAGGTTTATGAGTGCAGATGGTACATCCACAAACTCCTAAGGTATAGGACAGGTCTTTGTACTTTCTTATGAGGAAGGCCAGGATGTTGAAGGTGAACCCTTAGTTTTTAGAGTGTAGAAAACTAACAACTCCTCCTCACTACCACCAACAACAACCACCATCTTCACCCTGAACCATTCCTGAAATTACTCCCACGAAGACAGTCCCATTCCTCATCTCTCCCCTCTGCTACCTGATCTCGCCTGACCTAATTCATTGTAAACCACCTGCTCCTACTCACCATGTCCTCCTTGCTGTGTTTGCACCTCAACTTTCCTGTCCACCCTGTATCCCCGTCTCTGGCTCACTGATCCACCCTCCCTGACCCTCTTCTCCTTTTATATTCCAGCCTTCTTGCTCCCCACCCCTTTCTTACTCCCTAAAATGCTGCGCTTGCATCCAAAGACTGACCCAACACCTTGGCTTACTAACCCCCTCCCCGAAACCCCCATCCCTTCCACTCCACCCATCAAATTCTGCACTTGAGCCTGAATCTCCTATCCAACCCGCTTACCTTTCCTCATAGCGCAACCTTTCTCCTCAACAATGATTGTCTCCCGGCCCTCCTCAGCTCCCTCCCTTGCCAACCCCAACACCACCATGAGCCCCCCCCTCCACCAACCACTCCCTGAGCACAAAAAAGTGTGCAAACTTGCACTAACCCTGGCACCAACTCTTGCTTCTGAATGCACCCTTCTGTCCCACCTCCACCAGACACAACTCTTCAACCCCTCTCCCTCACCACCCAGCACCCATACAAGTCCCATCCTTCACCCCACCCTGACTCTTCCCCCGCCCCCTCCTCCTGGCTGGAGGTCCCATTCAGGCCGTGGGGGTGAGGGCACCCCAGACACCTTTAACCCTTTAAGTGCCCAGGTTATCCCTTCGCCATGGAGAGGAACACCGCCAGGGCACAGCTCCTCATCCCTTCATTCCCCGGCTCTCTTTCAGCCACACACGCACACACACACCTACACACTCATTCACTGTTCTGGCCATGTTGCCGTTACCGGAGGCACAGGTATTTAACTCTCCTTCCTCTGCACGACCTGGGGAAGACAGACTGAATGTGGAAGGGAGGGAGGAAGGGAGGATGAGAAGCATGTTGGGGCAGGGTGTAGTGGGTGGAATGATTTGTTAGTATGGTGAAGTATGCAGAAAAATTGATAGCAGAAACAGTATGTATCTGCACCTGAGAGGGGCCTAAGTGTGTTTGTGTGTGAGAAGAGAATGAGTGAGAAAGAAGGAAAACAAAAAACAAGAAAAAGTAGAGCTTGTGTGTGCATCCTTCTCAGCTCTGTCGATGCCCCATGCATGTCTGCCTTGGTGGTTGCATGAACATGAACACAAACCATGACGTGGTAGACGGCATCACTCAAAACTACACTAACGATGTTCAGTCTCGACCATATTTCAGGCAATGAATGTACTTCAGTAAAATGTGTTGTACAGAATGTTTGTGCTAGCCAATTGCAAAGTACACTGTCATCTGATTATTGATTGGTCACTAAACTTGGTGAACACAGTGGAGGTAATTGGTGAGGTGTCTAGGCGCACAATGGTCAAACAAAAATTGATGGCAAGCGTTGGCCCGTTTGTTTATTTCTTCATGGTATTGCCCTGCTGTGAATGTCATCATCACCATGCATTCACACTGTCAGCAGCTCAGGAAACCACTCGCCACAAGTCCATTTATCGTCTTTGACTAGAGAAACCTTGGATGATACAAACCACAGTCACATCATTCCCTTCATAGTCAGAAAGGCTGGCTGCCACTAAAATTTTGGGTAACATCATCCATCTGCAGCCAGTTGTACACAAGAACTGCTTTATGTCCAACACATAACCATCAAAATCTAACACCAGTGGTAGCTCAAATCAGCCACTGAACAGCACGGCGATGTGGGTGCAGGCGGTCTGGACGTGCAGTGTTCAAGGACACCACCAATGCCAAAGGCAGATCAAGGTGCAGAACGGGGAAGGTACACATACAAGTGTTTGAAAGCACAGCATACAGGAGACACGTAATGCGGGCTTAAAATGATATTTTACTTTTGTACATCATTATACTTTTCACCGTCATGTTAAAGTTCAAGAGCACTCCACTTCCAGCATTATGTGGTCAAGAGAAACAAAAAAGACAAGTATGATGCAGGACACGGATTGAACAAAAAAATACAGAACAAAGTACTTGAATGCAGTTTTCAATAGTTGCAATAATTGTGCAATAATGTGATTGCAATAATTAGATTTGGTTATTAAAATGCATGAAGAAAGTGGTATTGAATCCAAGTTCCCAGTAGAGCCATCCACGGTTGTGGATTGTTCATGAGCCACTACAGAGGTATGTGCAGTAAAAAGTGAAAATGTTGTACCCAAGTGAAATATTACTTTAAGCGGGAGGCCGAGCAGAGCTCCACTTGCAAAAATCAAAACAAAACAGAGAACCTATCAAATTCTGATATATCTACAGAGTGATAGGTTTGTTACAGCAAGTCGAAAATCATTCCACTCCTGCACCCTCCGCAGCATGATTCCACATCCCCGAAGAGGATGCTTGGTCCCCTTCTTTACCAGTCTCCTTCCCTCCTCCTTATGCCCACTGTCCGTCTCTCTTCCCCCCACCTCTCCCCTTCCTGAAGTGTCCTTACCATTCCTCTAGAATTTCTTCCCAACATCCTTCCACCTTTACCTCCTGTCTCCACCTTTCCTTGATCCTCTTCCTCCTCCACTTCTCCTCCTCCTCTCCTTCTCCTCGCTCCCACCATCATCTCCAGTGCTGAGCTATTTTGCTTAAGGGGCGAGGGCTTCACGCACACATGCTTGTGAAACCTCACTTTGTTGAGCCGCACGTCACAGTTTAAAAGCAGGAACGTTACAGAGCCGTTGCACAGAGGTTTTCAGCATGGTTACGGAGATTGTACAATGGCTTAGTTTTAACAGGCTTTGGGTTTTAGACTCAACAAATGCGCTTCTGGCACCCTTCATCCTCCGAATGACGTTGAATGACACGGAATGAAACTGTCACAATGACTGAGAACTGCATGCGGTAGCGGCACTCTGTGAGAGTGTGCTTTCTTGATCTTGACAGCGTGTGTGTGTGTGTGTGTGTGTGTGTGTGTGTGTGTGTGTGTGTTTGTATGGGGCGATACACACAAATCCTGGTTCTTGAGTGTCCACACTTTGATGGGTGTGCTGTGTGTGTGCTTATGAGCTCTACCTTGTCTCAGAGTCAAGAAAACCTGGAACCGGCCACGTCTTTCTCTCACCCTGCACAGATTTGCCTCCCAGACATGCAAAAAAGCTTTGATAAAATCCCACTAGATGACTGTAGATCTAATGAGGGCAATTTGTGCTGTAGGCCTGGTTTAATTGATCATTATGCTGTGATAAGATAATAATCGGTGTAAATGGATGCCGCAATCGAGTTTCCTCTTCCAACCGTGAAGGTAATACTTCATAGGGCCAGTAGTACAGCAAACCACAGCAGCAGTGGTAGCTTTCGTACAAGACTGCTGAACCGGCTCCTACTGGAGATCTTAAATTAGTATGTTAGTCACCAAAAACACATTTTAGTAGGTTCTAAGGATCCTTTCTAAGTGAAATTCCTCAACATTTTCCTAATATGAGTTTCATCTCTTACATAATTCTCTTGGTTTTGTACTTATGAACTTCTCAGTTGTGGCCTATGCTGCAAATGAGATGCAAAAAGCAAAACAGGACTGAAAATTTCTTTACAGTAATTTAAATAAGCAGGTTTTGTAAGTCCTTGTTAAATTCACACCTTTTACGATGTTTCAATGTACTGTCTTCTAGATATACCTGTATAACTTGTGCTTGCCCTTTTAGGGCAACAATTGTGGATTAAGAAAAAAAATTAAATTTAAATTGCCACAGCATTTATATTTACTGTCTGGACTGTCTGGACACTTCCAGAATAATTCCTCTTTCAGCTTAAAATCCTGATTTTGTGGAGTATAATATAGGTTAATTATA
>OMLB01014241.1:14734-27491 GCA_900302555.1 Myripristis jacobus
GGCCTGCAGAGGACTGGGGTCAAATTCTGTCCCATCTCCCCTGTTTGGTCGACTGTAATATCCAGGTTGTCATGTATGCTTGTAAGTATGTTTATTTAGCATGCACATTTTTTTTTTTATTTTAACAAATAATTTACAACCATGTTCTTTGTCTCTCTGACACAGATCAGCCTCTTCATTGTAAAAAGCCTGCATTATTTTTGTAAAGTATTTATTAAGTTGTAGCTGTGGCTGAGTTGGGTGTCCATGATTGTGGTTTCTGGTTCACGTGTGGCTGAATGCTAACTTGAGATAACCTGTCTTACTCTTCAGTTCACCATCAGTGGGAGGATCCCTATCTCAAGTTAGGATTACGCCCTCATAGATTATAAAGAATGTGTGAATACAGTTGTACGGAAAGATTTTTGAGATATAAATCTTTGAATTAAAAAAAAAAAATCCAGTTTATGTGTCACTGAAAAGCTTTGATTTCACCCTTAGGGCTGGGAGATTACACAAATGTTATGCTCATATATATGATACCAGATACTGTTGGGGATTTTAGATATCATAATATTGCATAATCATTGTGTTTTCCTGGTTCCCTTACAGTAAAGGGATGCAAGCCGTTCTGGTAATTTCTTCTACCTGCTTGCCCATCATATCCACATTACTGATGACTATTTATCAAAATATCTTGTGTGTGAATATCTCATGAAATGTCAGTGGCGAGGTGTTAGGTCAAAGACATCCTGACATTTCATTTTGTCCATATCGCTTAGCCCTACTTACCCTTTATGGACACTGTGGCAATTATCTCTCCTGGGTGGATATTAACAAGCTTAGTGGAATATCACCAGTGAACTGGCCCAGATGAGGTGGATCAGCTGCTATTAGATTCTCACCCTGCTGTCAAAGAAAATTCATCTCAGGAAGAAGAAGAAAAAAAAAACAATTCTACCAATTAAACTCCTCCAGCAGCTTAAGCCAGTGCACAAGACTTCCATTAGTTCCATCCAGTGTGGCTCTCAGGCCAGGCCTTTTGATGGGATTGTGATATTTCTTCAGAGGGTGAGGAGGGTAAGGTTCCCCTGAATGCGACTCAAATTCTTTGTCTTTGGCATGTATCCTCACATTCCTGAGTAATTTCTCAGTGTGTACACACACACACACACACACACACACATACGCTCGTGCACACACTGAATGCTGCCTTTCCATAGTAGGGACCTCTGACCATTCCCTCTCCGCTGAGTGCTGTAGTCATTGTCACACAGAGAAAGCCATTCATAGTGCCCTCATTCCTGCAGTCCTGTGTATGGCTCAGCTGGCTGAGTGCTGGGCTTCTCTTTATAGTGCAGCAGGCCCCAGCACGTTCCACACCCCTCAGGCACTCCTTGTAACCTCCTAGTCGCTTCACTATTCATACAAAATTCCTCTTCGCGCTTCCCTCACTGTATCTTGACCCATTTATCCTAAATACAGCCTTTATCAACAGCTTATCCTCATATACCTGCTGTCAAAACAGTTTTTAAAGCTCTGTTTATAAAATGGTAGTGCTTTGCTTACTGCTTTTCCTGCATATTGTCAAGAGACAAGTGTGTAAAAGATCTCTTTTTAAGCTGCTGCCTTGTGTCATGGTTTCCATCACCCACCCCACCCCCGCCCCGCCAGTAAAAGCATGGTTCGAGGCTAAGATTACAGTAACCAGCATGGATGGTTATCTTAGCAGAGCCGTCTGCTGAACAGGCCATGAAGATCAAAGTGAGGTGCTCGTCTTTATTTTGAAACATTAGGTCCAAGCTCGAATTGGTGACATACCACCGCCACCTCCTCCGTGTTTCTCCTCTCCAGACAGGCTCCACGTGTCTGGGGAGCAGGCAATTACACCTACACCCTCCTCAGTTTTCACCCCTCACATCTACTCCTCTTGCCACAAACACTATCACTGCCAGCTAAACAACAGGCAGGTGGTATTCAACATAACATGCCTGACTTTGTGTAAAATTGGACTGCAGAATTTGGAGAATGAGGAAGATTGGATGTTAAAGGATAGATGGAAATGTGCCTGGGATGATATGCAGTGAAAGCGCAGTAAAACTTGTCAGGCTTGCTGTGGGGCCTCAGGGAGGCCTCACTTCTCTGTTGCTATTTCCAGGGCTCTCCTCTGGTATGTTTCAAAGGATGCAAAGCACCATATTAGTGGTATATTGTCAAGGATGCAAAAGGGGTCATTAAGCATCATCAAGATATGATTGTTGGTATTTTGCCTCTATTTTTGTTAAGAGAAGGAAATTATGTTCAACATATTTACAGCGTTTTTGATCCAGTCTGACAGCTCTGGCTCTGGCATTTGTCAGTGGATCTCCAGACAAGAGCGTAACTGTGGGAATAAGACAATAAAAAAGAGTTACAAGAGAAACAGTGGTGAAAAAAAAAAAACATTGGAAAAGCTCATCCATTCATTTGAAAGTTCTTCAAAACTCAATTGAGAGAGACGCTCAATTTTAATAATATATAAATAAATAAGCAAATGGAATAGGATGACAATTATCAATTACACGCAAATGTGTTTGAAATCATAATCTTGAAAATATTATGGAAGCGCTGATTTTCAGTGTATAATGTAAAGCATTCCATGAAAATGGAGCACAGAAAGTAGAAGCAGTCTTTCCAAGTTCAGAGTTGACATGAGGGATCATGAAGCACTAAGCCAGCCACTGGAAAGAGTCATATAAGTACAAGAAACCCAGTTTAGCACTGAATTAATAATAGATGGGTTAATTCTGTAATAAATGCAAAAGGAAAAGAAAGCACAACTGCCCTCTTTCTAACTTTCTAATTCTTGAATTTAGATTTCCCACGAGGAAAAGTAGAGGCAGGGTGGTGACTATAAATGAATGTTTGCTTGCAAAAATGTTTATCTCCAACTTGTGCTCATTTCTATAACAGGTTGTTGTGCAGGTAATACAATTTCTTAAAAAAAAAAAAAAAAAATCATACCAGAAAGCTAATGCATAGCCAATACTGGCTTGTGTGACAAACTTTTGCACTTTCAGACAGTATGTTAGATGAAGCGTTACACACAATAGTCAGGTCCCAGAAAAGGCATTCATGTGTTTTTGCCAGTGAACTATTGCTGGAGGTCACTGTAGGGGTTCTGGTAGGTCTACAGCCACAAAGCAACAGACTGGGTGCATCGTGGTAGGCAGGCATCTCTTTGTGTTGTGACGCGGTGCAGATGTGGCAGAGCCATTTTTAGCCTCTCGCCCTCACTCTTTCTTTCGCTCACTCCCTCATTCTGCCACTTTATGGGTGGTGTAGTACATTGCAGGAAGTGTCTGGGCCGCAATACCACAGGGCCCTCACTGCATGGCAAACCTAATTAAAAGGTTGTCTTGCGTCTTCTAATCTGGAATAGCTGACCTGGACTAGGAGGTCGCTTATCTCTTCACCCCCACTGTCCTCTCTGCAAAACAGGGGTGGGGCGGCTGGCGCTGTGCCTGCCCCAGGCTTACATCTTTGGCACAGAATCAGGGGAGGAGGAGTGGGGAGGGGGCGCAAACATGTGCGTGCCCGGGTGTGCAGCTGAACAAACAGGTCAAGTAGCTGTGGAGCTCCTAAAAGGGCACGGCGCCTTACTTAACCCCTGCCGCTAGGTCAGACCTGAGATGCTGCAGGGCTCTCCAGCCTCACCATCTACAGAGAAACAGAAAGGAGAGCGCAGGCACAAAAACAATGCATAATTCTCAAAACTTCCTGCACATACTGTACAAATCACCTTAATCCTGAATAAGATGTGATCAGTATTTTGTCAGATGGGCTGAGAAGTGCAGCATTGGCTTGAGGTACACCTGCCCTTTGTTGTTGTACTTGTCTTGTGTGCTATTTTAGACAAAAGCTAATATAACATGCACCCACCCATAAAATCATACACACACAGCTGTTGGAAAAATGGGGACAACAAAGGAAAAAAGTCCTGCTTTGCCCCCTAATAAAAGAGTTATGATATTCAGCCATGCCTTTCATTGAGCTGAACTTATGAGTAATGTACAACCACAGGTTTTATATGCTCTGCTAGTGATCCATGCTTACACTATTTGCACTCAAATGAAAATGAAGTTACAATTCCCTTTAAGAGGGTGCAGTTTGTTCTGGCTCAGATCATTGCATAGAAAAACAATATTCCTTTTGAGTCAGTGTGACCATACAGCAGATCACTGAATTCACCTCCAGGAGTAAACAGAGTATAGAGAAGTTCTGCACGTTGCCCACAGGGGTGTATAAACCACTACGAATGCAAACACTGCTGATGTTTGAAATGCTCATCCCTCTCCTGCTCTAATGCTGAAGACAATAGAGAGGATCCTGATGTGCAGGGAGGTGAGAGACGTCTGGTTGCTCTGATGCCCTGCGGTTATTTCCAGCTTGGTCTACTGTTGTCAGACAAAGGCAGGAGGGCCCTGCGGGGTTGAGTTTGTTTTTGACCGTGTGTGTGTATGTTGTCATGATGTTAGATAGTGGCACAGTGGGGCAGTAACAGTGGAGAAGGGGGGTGGTGGCCCTGAGGTGGCAGGAGGGAGGGGGGAGTGTGAGCATGGAGGCTGCATGGCCGTGATTCACTCTGACAGCACCGCTTGGCATGTGAGGACAGCAGGCCAGGCAGGCAAGGCTGCTGCCTTTGATCTTTATTTGCAGCACCGTCTGTTTTGCATTTAAGAGTCTTGCTGAGCGAGAGGCATTGGATACACCTTGAATGGCTCAGGACCCTGTCCACTTTTAAAGACCCAGGATCCTTTTTCAAAGCTAAGGGGATCCAGGAGACAGAGATGATGTTTGAAGGAGGGCTACTGTGCTGAATAGGGTTGAGGGTCGCCCGGCAACGCAGATTAGCTCTGATGAAAAGAAGGTGCTCTGTAACAACACGTAATCAAGCTAATGGAGAAGAGTGTGAGGAGCAAGGTAACACATGCCTCCTTTTAGATAGACCTTCAAGATCAAACCAGGGTCAGGAGGCTCTGAACAAAAACAAACACGCACAGCACCTCGCCAGCCAACCGTCGACCGCCCCTCCTGACCTGTCAGCTGCAGTTTGCACATTAGTGATGTTAAAAGACTGTGACATCTTCCACCTGAAAGCCAAACCGGCTGGCGATATCATTTGTATAGTGTGCAATCCCATAGCCGGGCACGGGGCACTGACAGGGAGGCATCTCTTCTCCGAGAACAGGGAATATATTTATCTGCCTCAACATCTCTATTGCACATTCCTCGGAGACACTGCAGTGGCCGTGATCCAGAGCCAGCAGCTGGACAAACTCTTGCTCTAGAGACTGATACAATTGTTAAAAATAACTTCTCCAACTCCACTGTAGCTATTGCTCAGGACATTGCCTTAACCTGGAACTAATCTGACAGTGTTAGGTCCTTTCAGGGTTCCCTTCAGGCTGGCTGAGAACAAGGGAAAAACATTACACCCAATTACACCTATTAATGAGCAATCAAAAGCTAAGTAAACACAACTTAGACTTTTAGAAAAAAAAAAAATCCAAATCCAGGGGACATAAAATAATGGAACATCTTGCGGTTGCCTTCCACATCTCTCAAATAAATTATAGGAATGTGACCAAAGCTGGAATGTCAAAAACAACTGGAAAGGAAGGAAAGGAACATCTTGTGTCTGTGCGTGCGGGAGAGGAACATGCCACACATTTTTAATAGTCATCAGGCTTCTAAAGAAACAAACACATCATATTTACAATATATTCATTCTCTCACTTGAAGAGGCCTGCTCGCAAGCCTTTCTGCAGGATTATTTTCCACTCCAGCTATCTTCCAGCATGTAATTTATTCCGAGACTATACATTTTTGGCAGCCAACAGTTCAGATTATATGATGTGTGCAACTGAAAGAGGAGGGTAAACTTTTGAGATGTCCATTAGCGTGTAAAACACAAGTGCCCTCCAAATATGATGTGCTTTCCCTTCAAAATGAAAGAGAAGTACAGTAAGGGTATTTCAAGTCATGCAGTTCAAGAGTTTAGATGGCTTTGACACAACTGAGGCAAATATCAGCAACATAGACTTTATTTGCTTTTGAGCACTGTAGAGAGCTGTGCACATATTACTATGTCAATAGCTTATACCATTTTTATATTAAATACAATTTCAAGTAAAGATACAATGAGCTGTATTATAGTATTGTTGAGACTGAAATTCTTAATTCTTCTTATCACTTACTGAGTGAAACAGCAAAAAACAAACAAACAAACAAACAAACAATAATCCCAACAGAAGTATCAATTTAGACCCTTATTCCTTTCAAATACAATACTCAACAGCACCATTTCATGGGCTTTACAAATGCATAAATTAGTTTGTATCAATTCTCTTCCTCTCTTAACAAGAAAATACATGTCTCTGTCAATGTGACTATACAAATATAAACTGTATTTTCAAAGGGTGACTAACAGTCATGTTTGGTGAAGGGGTCAAGTACTGCTACCTGAGCACTTTAGTTTCAGCATCACACTGGAAGTGCATAGCTTCCTGCTTCAATGATCGACCCTACACCTGGCAGAGAACAGAGAGTGGCTTAAGCTCTTCGTTTTGTACATGCAGTTCTCATTATAATAACTTTGTATTCACATTTTAAAACAAATTTAGCAAAGCGGTAGAATTCTAAGGCTGTGATGGTTATAAAATTCACTATGATCTAAAACACATAATGCTACATTAAATATACGGTTGGTTTCATGACGATTTTTGTGTTTACAAATTCATGAAAGCGGGTCTGTACGTGTAACTTTAATTGCTGTTATCATCGCTGATCAGCTCTCACTGCTATAAATGCCTCATTCACAACTACTACAACTGTCTGGGGTGGCAGGCATTCCACAAGGTGCATTCTGACATCCTTTTTAAACTCGAAAAGTATCTGAATGACAAAATAAACAGTCTTGCATTTAAAGTTCTTAGAAGTTTGAAAATAGCCACATCTGTTAAGCAGTACAAAAGAACATGGACATCCACCCTGTTTTCCTAAAATCATAGCTTATATACAATCGTAAGGACGGCGCTTTTAACTGGAAAAGTGTAAGAGGAAAAAAAAATGGTGCATCAAGGCAATGGTGCATCAAGTCTAAATCCAGGTGAGACTGGAAAGCTTGGGGGGTGTGGGGGTTGGGGGGGCAGGTTGGCATAGAGTGCATGCTGGAGGCAGACGGTGGCACAGGGAGGACCTGGTAAGTGCACTAAGCAGAAGCTCACAACAATCCCTCCTTCCTGGACACCTGTTAAAACAGCTAAAGCTTGTTACTTCTGGCCTTGCAAGGGTGGCAGGGAGTGTGGGCTGAGGGGTGAGTGTGAGTGTATGTGTGTGTGTGTGTGTGTGTGTGTGTGTGTGTGTGTGTGTGTGTTCATGTTACAGGTGAGTGCTAAAGGTTTGCATTGGAATAGCGCAGAAGAAGCCAGCAGACAGGGTGGGTGCGGCTCACTCCACTATGCTCATCAGTCGACACACACCTCCCTCAATGGCCAGCGACTGCCCAGGAACAGCCCCTGGTGGTAGTCTGGATATGTGAGTCTGTCAGGCAACAGAGAGAGAGACACACACACACACACACACACACACACACACACACACACACACACACACACAGTGAGATATACAACAAAGGGAAGAGACTCAAAGAGAGATAGGGCTGAATGGAGAAAGAGGAATAAACAAAAACCAGGAAAAACAATCTGCTGGCAGTATAAACACTTGTCACCAGCTCTTGGATTCCCATCATATTTTTAGATCAAAAGTGAACCAAATATAAATATCAATTTCACGGTCAGCAGTATGGAAAACTGTGTGGATTAATAATTTTATTACACAAACAGGCTCAGAAAGAGTCATATTTTTACTCAACGCTTGGGTAATAGACCTCGGTTTTGATAAGACAACATGAAACTGGGTCATTGTAGCACCAAAATAGCAATAGGAAACAACAAGTACAATTGAAATTAAACAATGATACTGCAAAGGGGGATATAAAACATAACAGACAGAAATGTCAGTGTTAAAGAATATGTCATGTTTACTTCATTCAGAGAATACTACTTTACGCTTTCCTCAGCTGTTGGAAGTGACAAGAAACTGTAATAATTGGTTTGGAAACTGGTTTGTGTTACAATAAACTTATTTGGTTCTACTCAACGGCATTAAAGAAAGAATTCTCTGCAGCAGTGATGCAGAACAAATGCGTAAAGGGGAGCTTCTGCGGTAGCAACTACTGTCACATCACTAGTAGGCACTCCTAAAGTACCCAGATGGCTGGTAAGTATTTATAGACAAAGACAGAGAGTAGGTGGAGAGGGGGAACAGAGTTCTAGTGTTTTGTGTTTGAGCAGAGGGAGAGGAAGAAGAGGAGGCGGAGAGGGGGCAAACACAGCTGTGAGGCTGAGAGTGAAGCTTCCACTGGGGGATCAAAGGTGGCTGACTATTGCTGAGCCAATAATGACAGTCATACTCCTTCCTCTCGATCCACAGAGGTTAAAACCGGCCCCTGCCCTGGGGGAAGAGTCCCTCGGCCCGCTGACCAGGCCACAGAATAGGCATAACGTCAGTCCTCCGGCCCCAGGAGTCCTCGTCTCTGCTGGGCCCTTTTTTTGTTTTTCGGCCTGAACTATGGCCCCTGGCACCCAGAGGGCAGCTGTCACTACCGTGGGACAACAGCCAGACAAGGCCAAGCACACATGGCAATACTCTCAGGGGCTATTATGCCTCCAGTGCCCCTTTCTCTGTTCCACGTCTTCCCTTCATCTTTTGAGGATGGGGTTAAAGAGAGGGCTTGTTTAAACTGTTTAGAGTGAAGACCTGTCAGAGAGTCACAATCAACTAAGGGTGACATGCTAAATGTTTTCCCTTTTGATGTTTGTATGTCAGAGGGAAGGCACTAGCTACCCTCTTAAATTCTTACCAGCTTGAATGCACAGCTGAAAATACACTACTGGGCACATTAGGCAACTAACTGGCTGTATAACTTCATATGCTCTGTGAGATTCCAGCCTCTGATGACAGTAAATGTGCTCCAAACCTCACCCGTAGATGCAAACCTTGCGCCTGCACGGTTGAGACGTTAATTTTTGTTTCAACCCGACACCGCAGAAAAATTGAATTAGTGAGCAGGAAGACTCAAGGGCTTTCTAAACCAAACAGGCAAGTAATTACCCAACCACAGTGGTAAGGGCAGCATTTATATCCCCAGGTTTCAGGGCCAGAGCAGTCAGGCTGAGTGGTGCATGTCAGACAACAGGTGTCCTCACACATTTGTGACATCAAGCCTAATCAACACCAAGACACAGTGTCACTATGTTGCAACTGTGTGTGTGTGTGTGTGTGTGTGTGTGTACGTGTGGGTGTGTGTGCCTATCCTCTGCGTGTCTTTGCTATCGCTCTGATTACAGATTCTGATCAACAGCTTCCAGCACAATCTGATTCACTGGAAGGGAAGACTTTAATCCTTGTAGTCATTCTGCACCAAAGCCATCTGCAATACAAGCTGGTCCCGCAATACTAAGACTGACTCATCATTGTGGAACCCTCACTAGCTGGGCAACTTCTTTTAAAGCGTGTCTGATATGCCCAAAATGCCAAAACAAATTGAGCATCACAATATTATTTTTCCCAATACTGCACTGATTAATCCCTCGTGTCGATATGTATTGCTTATGCACTTCATTTTCATGTAATGACATTTACATTTTAGTGCACCACTTTAAGTAAGAACATTGCGCTAATTCTGTTTTAATTTGGAATTGGGATTTTGAAGTAAATTATTTTATAAATTGTGTCCGTTTCTCACACTGTTTATGCAAATATGTACATTTTATTAGTATGCATTAGTTGAACATTAAGCTTTGTTTATACATGTTCAGTCAATTCTACACAGTACTACAATGTATCATGACACAAATCTTTATTGTGACCCATGTATCAAGTATTGTAAGCGCACTAATTATTATTACTTAAATCAGAGAGTAAACAGTTTCTCCATAATGTATCACAAGTTATTATCCATGAACTTGTCTTATGAATCTCTACACTGGCAACCACACTTAAAGTGAGACACAACCTTCAAGGAAATGGCAGGCAGTGGAGAAGGAATGGAGGAAGGTATTAGGATAGCTAGATGCCTGAACAGAGACACAAAAAAACACACACACGAACCTACAGTGAGCCTGTTGTCAGCTTGTTACCCAGTGACTGAAGTAACCACATGACAGAGCTATGGTCGAGTCAAAACATAACGTGAAAAACACAAAGTTCCATTGTATCTGATGGCGAAAAACAACATGCTTTGGTGATATGAATGTGTTTAGGAGCTGGAAAAGCCGCACATTAACACCACAGAGGAGGCCAGAGGATAAATATAGCCCAATGACTGCGCTGCTGCTTTTATGTTGTGGTTTTCACATTCTTTTCTGGAGGAAAAAAAAAACAAAACAATCATATGCCATTTATTCTCCATGCAAGATGGAAAATAAAAACAAAATGTACCATAATAAAAGACATTTGTCATGTAACAGACAAAGCAGACAATAGCCAGGAGGCCTGAATAGCATGCAGTTTGAATTTCTCTGGCTTTAGATAATTTGAACAGCAACCAGCTTCATAGTGGTAATGATGTCCAGGAGGAGGGAACTGAGCCATAGAGCACCGCGGTGCTGTGGATCCATCCTGCACTTCTCTTTCATCTGTCCAATCATGACAGACAATAAAACAATAGCCTAACTGTTTCAGCAGCAGGACCACTGGCCTCTCCATGCAGCTCAGTGGAGCTCTGTAAAACACGGCTTGATGTGCTGATGTCTTATCCAATACAAACACAGGTGAGCGTTTGAATGAAACCAGACGCGCTCTCTCCATAGTGCTGCTGTTTTGTAGTTTTTTCACAGTCCAATGTCAAATGGATTAAGACACAGATTCCCGTTTTCCCAGAAACAAAAACACCTGATTGAAGAATTAGAAAAAAAAAATGAGAGGAGCCTGCCGGTGTATTGTCTGCAAGATTAGCCTTAAGACCTAAACAGACTGAGCAACAGCATGCTTCACCATTCTCCTGGTGTTTATAATAGCTGCGATTTATCACCAGCAATATATACATACAGATCTGAGAATCAAAACAATGCACAGTAGAGGTACACATGCTATAGGGAGTATTACAAACCCAGTTTGACCTCTGTCCTAAATACTCCCACTATTGTGTATCAGGCTTTTCATGTTCTTATCGCAGGAGAGCAGCGGAAGGAGGACCTGACTGGCTGGTCAGCAACGCCCAGTGGGATGCCAGCAGGAATGGGAGGAATGTCTGCAGAATAGCAGCTAAGGTTGTGGATGGAGCTGGCTGGTCCCTTTCCTCAACCCCTACATGCACACAGAACACACAAACCCTTGATATACCCAACCCTGCTGGCCAAAAGGCCAAAAGTCATCACGCAGAGCCTTTCAGTGGAACAAATGGGCAGTTGTGTTCATACTAAACCCCAGAGGCTCCTGGTCTCTGGTAGCTATATAGAAGCGGTCATCCTACTGTTTTCCAAATTACTGGAAACTGGCACAGTCACAGACTCTGCAGACTGATTGCTTTGTGGCTGCTGTGACTTGTTAACTGGTATTTAATATTTGGTCATAAGGCATGTGTACAATGATCCATTGATTACTCAGATGGTATAGTTGTTGAAAATGTTGATATCATTATTTATTTCCAGAGAGGAGAGAAAATGGCCACTTTCCTTCATGTAACACCAAATCTGAAATAATAAACAAATAAATAAATAAAAAATCTGAATGAAACAATTCAGCAAACAAACTGAATTATCAATAGGCTGGTCATTTTTAAGACATCTATTTAGAATATAGGTGTAATTATTTGTCAGGACAGGTGCTGTGAATGCCACATCATGTGATACATAGGAATGTGTTTTAAGGAACCTGAAGCGTGCTAAACTTCCACACTTAGACACAGCACACACACTACATATCTACATGAATAAACTATCTCTAACTTGTAAACAAAAGACAATATTTGGTGATTCAAAGTGCCGCTGAATAGTATAGAGTTCACTGTGTTCTGCTCACCTTGTTAAGTTGGCACAGGCGTGAAAGGAGAGCTTGTATGCTCACATTCCCCTACAAAGCCCAATACACAGAGCACATTTAGCAAATATGCAGATTGATACTGATATCCCCAGTGGTGCAGGACTTGCAGTAAACTCTGTTCATGGTACTTCAGGACCAGGTAAGGCCAGAGTAGGGGGATGACGAGAGAGGCAGACTGAGACACAGAAAAACGGAGAGATACAGTGAGAGAGAGAGAGAGAGAGAGAGAGAGGCAGGAGGGAGGGAAAGCACTTTGAAATCTGAACCAGGGTTGAGCAACAGTGCCCTCTCTTCATACAGAGTGACAGAGCTACATCAGCAAAAGAAATCAGCCTGAGCTGAGCAAGTACACCACTCCGAGCGAAGAGACTTATGCATTATGCAGTGTTGCCTCAAACAATCATACACTGTTTACCTAATTATTAATACTAATCATTTTGTGTGAGCGTGAGTTCACATATAGATCTTTAACTGGTGCTGGACAATGATGCAATGTAGGCCAACATACCGTCAACTGTCCACTAATTTTGTTTTGTTTTGCCGCAGGAACACTATGAGGATCTACACTGGGTTTTTAAAGGATTTTGAGTCACAATCCTGTAAACTAGGTCTTGAGTAAACTAATGTGCAT
>OMLB01014241.1:35365-69596 GCA_900302555.1 Myripristis jacobus
AAATTTATTTCAAAAAAAAAAAAAAAAAAAAAAAAAAAAAAAAAGACGACTATACAAAAAACCCTTAATAAAAATCAGCTATTTCCAGTCCTGAGCCAGACAACATTTGCATTGCAAATAGCAAAGAAGCTTTCAAAACATTTCTCTGGTGAGTGCCTGTAATTGCTCTGACCTGAGGTTGAGGGCCTGTGACTGATGATAAAGGTGATTTGTTTTCATTTTTATGGTTCAAAATAATGTGTCAGAGACTGTTACAGGAAAGGTCTTGCACAATACTTTTTTTGAGTGGAGCTAGGAGCTTACAGCTTACAAGTGAGCACACCAACTTAGCAGTGAAGTAGTGTTTTAACTTTTTCCTTATGTATGTCATGAGAGTCAGTTAAGGTTTTTATCAAGCGTTTTAAGTCACTTCCTTGCCTTCCTTTATAAACTAATTATCAGTTTCCAGGTCAGCTTTTTGAATTGTGTTTCCTGTCACATTAATCTCAGTGAATGCTGGTGATCATACATTCTGGCAAGGTTCAGTGATGAGAAATTTTGGCTATCTCAGTGGCCCAAGTACATATGACTCCAGCTTTGGCCTGTCTGATCAAATCAGCTCCTCTGCACTGAGATGCATTTGGCTGCAGATCCACATCAAAAGATTTAATGTTCCCCAGAAGCTATGTTGCAGACAAGCGTCTACACATCTTAAAGGAAGTGGGCTAATATAGGCTCTTTCAGAAATATATCTCACATCCAAAACCATACAGCTCACGAATGGCGGGGCTCCTTTCAGCTAACACAGGAATGCACTTTTATTTATGAAAAGACCGAGGCATGCACGTATACATTGTATAAATATGTTGAACAAGAATGCCATTGCTTTGTGGAAAATGGCAGATCAGTCCTGAAAGGGAAGGGTTTCTTTGTTCATGTGACAGTCTGCATTAGTTTAAAACCTAAACACCCAGTGCTTCAGGGCTGTCTCAAAAGAAACAACAGGCAGAGCAGAAAATCTCATTTGGCTCCTGAGTAATGTACTTATACTATACATGTGGATGTAGACATTTCACATGTTGGTGACAATCTGGTCAAATATTTTCCACCATGAAAGGGGGTAATAACCAAAAAAAAAAAAAAAAGATAATGCTTGAAGCCCACATCATGAGCTGTGGGAAAAAAACAAATTCTATAATGCAGATCTCAGTTGCAAAAACAGATCACTGGTGACACAGTATACTGGTACATGCAGAGAAACAATGCCAAGTGGACAAAAGATGTTAGCTGGGTGCACTCTCTTTCTCAGCTCACAGATTCCCATCCATGCCGCATATTTTTATATCGCCGCTGAGCCAAATATGAAATCCTATGCTGTATTTGTGTCATGCTTTCTGGGTATTAGTCACATCTGCTTTTAAATATTTGTCCATCTGTATTGTCAGAGGCAGAATGGCTAGAATTAATAATTGTGTATTGCCAGCATGAAAAATGACCAATTGAAATTATCATTAATGAGCTAACTGATCACTCATACCTTTGTGATAATGTCAAATAATTGTTTTACTATGATTGCTTTTTAATTACATAACAAATGCCTACAGATAAAGCTCTTCTCCATTGTTGTTGATGACTATCACTGTAGCAGTAAACCCCTCAGTGTACAGTGTATAGTATACAGTATACAGAATACAAGATAAGCCTAAAGCACTAGTAGCCTAAGATGAAAGGATGAAGTCATTGGTAGTTGCTTTATTTTGATTAGAACACAGCGATATAGATGAGCATAAGCCCTGATGTTTTACCATAATTGAGAAAATCAGAAGTTTTATATATATATATATACATACACATATACACACACACACACACACACACACACATATATAGCAAACTCTAGTCTCTGTTTCCTAAAAAACAGGACCTCATAAAGACTGAACCTGTTAGATATTTGTGCAAATATACTAGCCTTCTATTGCACTGTCCCAGAGGCTCTCCTGCTGCTGCATCCATAGCAGGTGTCCCACGTCAAATGTCATTACAAATCCAATGAGCTTTGCAATACACCTGGCATGCAGCTGACTAACAAAGAGTGCAGCACGATGACTCAATCAGCCGAGGAAGTGACTGATGAGAATCACTCAGCAGGAATGGTTGGAGGGTCACTGGAAAGTATTATCAGGCTTTTTGAAGCCTGAATCACTGACGCTAAATGAGGGGCCCACATCGAATATGTGTGTCTGATTCATATCATCTCCAAAACAAAATACAGGCTAGTGGTTAAAATTCATTCTGAGTGGAAAAAAAAACTATGCATACATGCGCATGCACACGCACACACACACACACACTGGGCTGTAGAGACTGTTGCGGTATACCTGAGGTACTCACTGCTGTAGAGTAAGGGTTCATATTACAGGCATTTTCAGCCCAGCAGCCACATCCATAATGAGCCGCCTGGGAATACAGAGCAGAGATGGAGGCATTTCAGAAGAAAATGAGATATACTATTGTATTGATCTAAATATTTCAGTCCAGTAAGCAAAACTGGGCTGAGTGATACTGGAAGCTCTTATTTTGGACACGCAGACAGGCAATATTGTTGCAGATGAGAGAATATAGGGCATAGCAACCTGGCCAACCCTGCCGGGGTGTTTCATGGCAAGGCCACCACTGGACACTGCTGCAGCCACGTTCCCCTCCTGGTCTACCACAATGGCTCCCACTGTGTCCAGGCACCCTGAGCCATTTTCCTATATCACAATGAAGACAGGCCAAATCAAACAGGAGTCATACAAAGAGGAAAAATAAACATCAAACAGTTACCCATTCTCAAGTAAGGAGCATTATTTCTTAGGGTAGGTCTGAAATGTGCTTGGTTTGAGTAAAATTTACTTCAATGGCATAAAGATGAAGACTTTGGACATAACAGATGAGCCGACTTTCACATCCTGAAGCATGGGACATTTCCAAAATTAACAAAAGCACACTGGATGAGAAATTGATTAATAATTCTTTCATCTGCTTCATATTTCATCAAAAATGTGCTGTTGTGATTTTAAGCATTTGTTTTCCTTCCTTGATTGCAGTTTGCTTTGGAAGTGACTTGTTTGTGAACCATCATGACTCAGGCAGTATGATAAATAGAGTTTTACAGGGTAAATGTGCAAAATGACAGTATGATACATGATCAGAGCTCCTCTCCTTCCAGGAACTGAACATCTCCACTAAACCTGGACTGAAAAGCCAAATTAAAAAAACAGAAACGGCTTTTTTCATCTGTCTGCTACTCTCTTAAATCACCCCTGTCTCCTAACCCACTTGAGGCCAGCATGAACCACTGCCAGTCATTTCAAAATGCTACAAAGAGCATCCTGTCGCTCTTTATCAGCGTCTGTAAATTGGGAAAAAAAGAACCCCAACAACTCAGTGAATAATGGCCATGAGTTTTAAAAATGCCTTTTTGGTTTATACTTATATTAAATTTTCTCTGAACAACTGCCACTAAATGCCATCTAAAACTGGCTTTCAAACAGGTGCCTGTATCTCTAACAAATAAAAAGAGAAATGAATGGGAACATTTTATGGCTTGGCAAAAGAGAGTGGTATAAAAAGTACATTGTGTATGAAAATTGAAACCAGACGTGCAGCAATAAACATTTTTCATAAAACCCACAAGTCTCTGATACAGTTGTTACAAGTAAAACAAAAATAGAGGTTATTTTGGATGAATATAACTTTCATGTGATTGTTAGAGCAAAAGGTACTGTAAATCCTCAATTATAAGGCCAAAAAAGTGCGGCCCATACATGACTTATGTATATACTAATTTGAACTACAGAAAGTGGTTGCATATTACTCATAAATCGGTCAAGTGGGTTTATATAAACAAACAAGAGACAAATGTTTTTAATTCTCATTATGCTTGACAAGCCATTTGACTCATACATCAGTCATTTTAACATTAAGCTGTTAGTGGTCTTTTTAATTAATATCTGCTTAAAACTTGAGTATTAATGTAGCTGAACTAGATAAACAATAATACTGTTCAAAAACAAAAGCAGCGTAATTCATCACGCTGGAGCCACTGGCACATTTTATTCCATTTACCACAATTCACATCCCACCCAAACAATCTTTCCCACCCTCTTCTGTGCTGCTGGCAGTGAGTTGAGCAGAAAGTGGCAAGAACTCAGCATCAAGCCACACTTCAACCGAGTTGCTTAGTGCACTGAAACTTTGCACAAACACTTGCTACTCTCCTTGACTGTACATTTTTGTGCAACATACTGTGTAAGTACAGATACACCTCAGTATATGTAGTCTAAATATAAGTGTATATTCAAAGCATCTCTTCATTGCTATTAATAACCGTTTCTCTGGCTCATGAAATGCCTGTGACCAGGATGAGGAGATCACGCCTAATGTGGAGAGTACCATGGGAGGGATGCTGGCTATGCGACGTGGCTCTGCAAATCATCCTTGAAAAGATGGCACAGGGTATAATCCATGCAGAGACACTGGATGCACAGGATATATGTTAATCTCAACACATTTAAACAATTTCTTGGCACATTCCATGAATCCCAGTAATGCTTTATCCTGTGAGTGACTTTTGATGTTCTTTAATGAACAGAGACACCTCATAAAACAAAACAAACTATCTACATATATAAAATCACCATCCACACACAAACACATGTGCACACACCATTCAGTATTACATATGGTGGCATACATATAGATCACAACAACCATTAAGGCATATAGTCAAGCCGCCCCCCCGCTACACCCTGCCCTGGCAGATGTTGTTGCCACCTGTGATCCCTCACTTTCTGTAACTCCCTAGGGTGTGACCTTCACAGCCACCTTGTAAAGAAACCTTCCTTCCCAGCCCCTCCAGCCTTCCCTGTCCTGCAGTGTCAAAGGTTAGAAGCCTCCCACTCACTTTCTGCCATTCCCGTGTTAGCTACAACATTAACGGAGGAGACTCTGCCGCACCTCCGCCCTGCTGCAACTTCAACCTCAACCAGGCTTTGGTGGCCTGCAGCAGAGCCTCCCTCACCCGTTAGGTGAGCCTCTGTAGCAGCCTCAATGATGTTACTGGTGTTTGTAGTGCCAGTTCTTTAATCTCTCTTCAGTCCCCTTTTTCATGTGACCAGAGGTGTCCCAGCTCCCCTCATGAGGCGCTGTGCTAGGCCCGTAAAGTCAGCCGTGTGTAATCCATTGATGATCCTGTAAGAACTTGAAACTATATTAATGGCATTTTTATGGCTTAATTGTGTGCAGGTGTCAGATCATATCTTTCTGAAAAAAAAAAATCCTCTTTGTATAAATCAAAAATGCCGAATCAATAAGATAACAAAATCAATACGATTGTGATGAAAGTTATAACTGAAAGATGATTTTTTTTTTTTATTCTAGTCCTGTTTTTATGATGGAGCAGATTAGGTGCAGTAACTGTGTGGCTATAGTGGTAATATTGTTGGGTGTACAGACACAAATCTGGTGGCGCAGTGCAATTTTGGCATCAAAAATTACATCGACACCTCCACCTACTTACAGCACGTCTTAGCACAGAAGCTGGCGTTGTGTGCTATTTTTGTGGCCTTGCTTAGCAAAGGCACACCCACATAGACCTCTCCAAAATAATATAAACCGCTTTTATGTAAGTAAGGCAGAGTGTGTGCTCTGCCTTACTTACATTCAGGCATACAGACCTTGTATGACTGAATGTCCTGAATGATGTGTTGCTTTGATTTCTTAAGACATGGCTTCCAAATAAATTTTTATTAATTTTGCTTGATCTTTGCTCTCCATTATAATGACAAAACGTGATGAAATTTGAACTCACTTTAGGCAAGAAAAGCTAACCTTGCCATACCTAATTGATGCTGACACTGAGACCATTGTGGTGGTGCTTTCTTATTCATAAATATTAAATATCTGGTAAGGGAAAATATGCTGTTTGACTAAAGCAGATGGTATTTGCCCCTGTGTAAACTTCTTATGGATCATGCAAACATGTTGGTGATGCAAAAAGGAAACAATAAAACTGACCTGGTAGTTCATGTTCATGAATAAGAAAGCATCACATTATCCCTGTCAATGACATCTATTAATAACCCGCAATGTAGGTTACCATTTAGCCTATAGCAATTTTAAAACTTAATGCAGTATTGAGCAGGTCCATGAATGATACAAAAAGATTACACACTGAATGAATCTGAAAGCACTAAACAAACGCTCTGTCTGGCTATATAGACGTAAAGTGTGTTTATATATGTGTGACAGAGCTCTCCTTACCCTGGGTATCTCCAGCTATTATTATCCTGTGCTTTCCTCCTATAGGTAACTGACTGCTCTGGATTGAACTATAGATGTTGTACTTTTTACTTAGAGGTAATTGAATGTATGGATTGAAAAAGGTGGTGCTGGCAAGACCACTGCACACAAGGAGAGAAAAAACTCCAATTTGCTAATTTGTTCCTTTATTCCAATGACAATATCATTAAACACTATCATTAAACATTTCCCTTTGTTCCTGTTGCTTACTTCAATATATTCTATT
The DNA here is from genome assembly GCA_900302555.1 of Myripristis jacobus. Lineage (NCBI taxonomy): Eukaryota > Metazoa > Chordata > Actinopteri > Holocentriformes > Holocentridae > Myripristis > Myripristis jacobus. The sequence goes on from OMLB01014241.1 coordinate 41,916, forward strand.
TGTTGTGTTGTTATCTACACTCAGTATCTACTTCAACTGGTGCATTTTTCCATTTTCGCATACATGACATTCATCTAGACACTGAGTTACATAAAAATAAAGCATAGTATAAAGCACAAAGAATGCAGACTTGATAGATGTAGTTACTATTCATCTAACCTACAGAATGAGTGAAATGCATAATTATACGGCTTTCAACATATAGGCTGTGTCAGAGGTATCAGCATTTAAAAAACAGTCAACCTCCTGGGATTTCATACACGTTTGGTGTGATGAAGAAAATAAATCCTGTCAGCAGCAGTCCTGTGGGTAAACATGCATCATTGAGGAGAAAGGTCACAGTAGAAAATGGTAAGACTCTTAGCTAACCGGCAGGCCGCAATTATAGAGATAACAGCTAGATATAACACCACATGGAGAAGGGTATTTCAGCTTGTCACACCCTGAAGTGGATGACTTATAGTAGCAGACGTCCAACACAGTTTCCACCCCTATCAGTTAAGACCAAGACGATGTGGCTAAAATAGGCACATGATACCCAAAAAGGACAAGTGAAGAGTGAAAGAATGTTGCCTGGTTCAACAAATCCTGGTTTCTGTTGTGATATGCTGAGCTAAGCAACAAACTTTGCCATTAACAACATGAATCCATGGATGCACCTTGCTTGGTGTCAACAGTCCAGACAGGTGATGATGGTGTAATGATGTGGGGAATATTTTTGTGGCACACGGGAGGCCCCTTAGCTTTAATGAAGCATCACTTGAGCACCATGGCAGCAACATCACTGCTAACCAGGTGCATCCCTTTATGGCCAGAGTCTAAGCATTTTCAGTTTCATACTTTTAGTAGGATAATACAGCATTGCTACCTCTACCAAGGAGGCAATGTAATCGTCTTGTTTGTCTGTTGTCAAGAAGTTCTCAACACATTTACATTAAACTTTGAAGAAACATTGGTCCTGAGCCATTGAAGAGTTAATTAAATTTTCTAGCTGTTAAATAACTGATATCTGGTCATATAATACCTCATAGGAAAGTTGAGAAACTCTACAACAGATTGGTGACGACAATTTTGTACTGTTGCAAAACTCCACAAAAATTGATTTTAAATCATGTCAGTGCATTCTGTTTTCTTTCGAAAAATGTAAAAAGGTAGCTGCAGTTCCTTGTCGATTTTGTTCGTGCTCTTTCCCATGTGACACAATACCTGATCTGCCTCTTTAGCAGAAGTCTGTGTTCTACTGAGTGCATTTTCTAGTTTCAAATGGGTCTAGGGACATGATAGTGACTTAAACTTTAAGTTTAAGTCCATTGGCTTTCAGTCCCCATATCTACACCTGATAGAGCACCTCTGGGATAAAGTGGAAAGCAATAATCGCAGACTAAATGTCACAGCAAAATCTGCAGGAACTAAGCGGCACTTTTGAGTCAGCATGGGCCCAAGGCTGTGCATCATTTCCAGGATCTTTTTTAATCAGTGCCTTGAAGTCTTCAAGCTGTGATAAAGGCAGAGGGGGAGTCTTGCCCAAAACTAGCAAAGAATGCCCAGTAATGAGGCCACTCAAGTGTATCCTATTTTTTGCTTGCATAATGACCCAATATCCCAATAGGGATCATTAAATTTGCAGCTTATTTTTCATACAATAATTATCTTCTGCTGCGAACAGAAATAATGTGCTTATTTAAAGCAACATGAAACGCATCACACATCCAATCACATCCAAATCTTATGAGTGCGGGGAAAACAAACAATATCTCTCATTTAACTGATATCACATTACTCACATTTTCACTTGATTGTCGTCTTTTCTTTGTCTGATTATGTCCTGTGTCCATTTTTTCTGCCAGTTCCATCTTGCGCTTGTTCCTCTTGTACGCTGATAAACTGAACTCTGTGCGTAACAAAACAATCTCATTGACAAGACAATTAAATGAATCCACACAAGTGAGAAGGAATGGTAATTACCTGCATTTGAAATAAATCAAGGCCCTGCAATCTCATCTAAGCCTGAATGTCAAAAGCTCTTCACAGCACTACACAGCACTAGGCCTTTATAAATAAAAAGATAACTGATTGATGTCAGGGCAGGTTGTTTGTCAGTGCAGTCCCAAACACTGATGTGTCAATCTGACAATGAGAGAGGACAGCAGACTGAATACCTGACTAGCTTCCAAATTAGACACCAATAACTGTCACCAAATTTCTGCTGCTGCTGAATTGATGCTTTATTTCACTGTTTAGAGCAATTTTTTGTTCTACTCTTTTCAAATCCCACATTCAATCATAAAAGGGAACACAATTAATGCAGTTAAAGATAATAATAAGTTGGCTGAAGAGCAAAAAATTGATGGGGATGCCATCAGCATCAGGAAAAAAACAGCTCTTTGTGGGAGACAGATAAGCCAGTTAACACACAGTAATGCTTTTGAATCATTCATCATTATGAAGCAAAATAGGACGCAAGATATCAGGTAGCTTCAGTTAAACCAAAAAGCCAGCGTCAAAGCTTGCAAATGGGGAACGCATGAGTTACTGTATATCTGGGAAAATGCTTCCCATAAAAGGATTAAGAAAAAAAAAATAGATAAAAGACACACCTCTGAATTCAGCTCCTTGCTTCATCTTGTTTACCTCTACCACAAAAGGGTTTAATATTCATAAAGGTTAAAAGGAGTGCTGTTTGATGTCTGCTCACTGTCTATTCTAGCAAGCTAATAAAGAAAGCTGTGATAGTTTAACAGGGGTGGGATATTGCATGAATCTGTAATGTTAATAACTGCTTGTGAGAGTTAAGACCCCACTAGCTCAGTTAATCCTTCTTAGTATTTTCAATATTACAAAGCTTTTCTTCTCCAAAACATATTTATCTCTGAATCAGTATAATAATACTCACTGGTGGCCATCTTCTCAGAGGGGCATGGTGGTATTCCATGGGTCACGGCCCAGTCATGTGCTCCTTGCCCCACTAAAAAGCTGACGACAGAAAGAAAAATTGATAACAGAATGAAATGGTTATCATATTAATACAGCATAAATTAAGTATCAGGATAATCACCATGGGGGTATTCTGCCAGCAGAGAGCTTCCCTTTCTGCGCTTCGTTTAGTAGACGGTTTGCAACTAAGACTGGGTTCTTTATACCTGAAGAAAAAAACAGACTTATCAAACAGTGTTTACAATTCATACCATGGGATTATATTACAGTGTAATAGGTGAATCAAGATGGTCAATGAATAATTAGATTTTGAATGTTCTTCAGTCCAAATGATAACAGCCAAAAAAGGCTTTGGCACAACTAGGACAACCTGAAAAATAAAAAAATATACAAGTAAGGACTTTGTTCAGACTATACACTGAACTACATATTGTGCTGCATACTGCATTACAATATAGCCTATTCTATTGTAAGGACAGTTTCATTTTCAGACCCAGGAAAAAGGCTGGAGTGCTCAAACCAGGTTTTCTATGTTAGCTGCCAAAAAAAAACCCCAAAAAACTCCTACAATATATTTTTATCAAGCTCACTGATGTTCTTCTTTGTACTTTGGATAACATTTCACATCATATCAGTGAAACCACCTCAGGGGACCCTAATTCTAACCATTCACAATTTCTGGAAACCTAAAAGTAATTTGAAATACATTAAATAAGGGCAAATCTTCAAAAGAATGAAATATGAATTACTCATTTCATGCCAAGGTTAAAAATTCAGGGAAGTATGGCTCTGATTTTTGGAACGTCTCTGTCGATTTTCTGTGGGTTAACACTGATATCTTTGCTTGTTTTTCATCAGTGCTATATTCATTAACTTCATTGTGCAGTAAGGCCTGTTTTCTCTTTTCACCATGTTATACGAGAACACCTTTGAAATATAGCCTCTTCTAATCCCCAAACCTCCCCATTTAAACACAGTTTACTGAATTTAGTAAAAACCTTATGAGAAACATGGGCTGGCAAGTATGAATTTCAGGGCTAAGCCAAGAAACTTTCATTCATCATGTACAAATTAAATGGCTAAATGTTACATCATGCAGACATGGTAATAAAAACAATCTGTTGTCTTTTGGACCAAATGTCAAGTACCCGCTTTCACCCCTGGGCTGTTTGCAATAAATTATGAGATCTTACACAAAACTGCCTTTATTGGAGGTCTCACAAGCCCAACTCTTTGCAAGTCTGCTGATATGAACACATTAGCACTACGTCCTGGTAGTCCTCCAGGTAAAGACTGGGTGGTCCCTATCATAAGAATTCCTGATACCAATACTCGCCAAAAGGGTTGAAAGTAAACCTTTGAGAACATGTGACAGACACAGGCTTGACTCATTTAATTTCTTTCAGGTGACTGCACTTCTGTGCCACAACAACGCAGCAGCATTACATAAATATCAACACATCTGTAGTAACTCACCACTAATGGCGCCTACGGCTCCATAGTGCAGCGACTTTCCATCCATGATACTTGCGTCACACTCAATCTCCCCCGACAAATTCAAGTTGGAGCCCATCCCTGCATTCGTAAAAGGAGAGTCCTGAGAAAAAAGGAAAATGATAAAAAGGCATGAATGAAACTACATCTGCTACAAGCCACACTGTCACTCTTCATATGCTGAGGAAAAAGTATGCTGTTGTTCATATTTCAATCAGAACAAAGTGGACCCCTCTCGTAAAACAATGCGTTCTGTTTCAATGGCAAACATTTCTAAACATATAGTTGTTACACCAATAACTCTGACAGTGTCTTTAAATAATTGCCTTATTGAATGTGATTTTTCAACTGGCCAGAAGGTGCTATCCTGTCTGGCCTGTCCAGCACTGATGCCATTTGTCCCTACACCTGGCTGCAGATGTAGCCCACAGACTGTTTGGGATAATGATCTTGACCCTGTTCTCAGGAAAATAATGGCTAGCTGCTGTAGCTACGGCCCTTGTGCTCTTTTTCCTTTTTCATATTAGTTCTGAGTTTTTGTGCCTGCTTGCCTTACCCCTCACACATTATGTTGGTATAACTGTGGGCTGTTGGAGAATCTATGTGTCTATTCAAAATAATGTTGCTTGATTGACATTTCCATTTCCTCCCACACTGTCTTCACACTATAGTCACAGCCATTGTTAACTAAGTTCAACAAAGTCAGAAATTTTCTTACATGATCTTAAGCTGTGCTTTCAAATACTGAAATACTGAATCAAGGGAAACAATCAGTACTATATAAAAAAGCCTGAAACAACAAAAGAGTTGAAAAACAGTGAATCAAAAATGAATAGGAATGTGGTGTCCCAAAAAGTATATTGGGTTGTTCTGAAATCAAAGCTTATGTAAACGTGAGGCCTTGCTGTACTGCACGTCTCTGCACATTTTTGCAAGCAGCTGCAGAGCTACGGAGTTCATCAGTGTCATTATTTTTTTCTTCCCAATCCTGCCCTGAGGAAAATCACCCCTTACATCATCTAACAGGATGTATAGGCATCTGAGACTGCAGTAAAACAAAGCTATTTTGGATAAACACATACATATGTCAAATTATTTATTAATTTTCTATCGCTGTTTTTTTTTTTTTTTTTTTTCGGGTCCTTTTTTTGCGTGGGCTTAAATTAGGCAAGTACATAGATCCACAGAGTGTTAGATATTAAATGTGTAAAGTTTATATAACCAAACTGGTTTAAAAGTGACCAACCTCAAGCTCAACCAGTGCTGCAGCCACTGCCTCCACTGCGAAGGCACCGGCCTTGAGTCTGTCCACAGCCTGGCAGAGACAGAAATAGGAAGCTTGTTGAGAACATGTTAGCTTTAGAGTAAGATAAACACACCAAATATGCCCCTTGCTAATTTTACCATCCATACATCCATACCCTCACTGAACTCAGTCACATAGCCTAAGTGAAAATATGAGCAGCAAAAATTCTCTCCTCAGCTCTTACTTATTTTGCAAGCCTTACTCTCCCATGTTATCACCCCACACTGTGTTTACAGGGATTCTGAGCTTAACACACCTTGCTGTTGGTTGTTTGTAATGTTGGCGATCAAGTTGTTGCACTCTATGTAATTCAGTCCTTTAAAATACTTGACCACTGGGCTTTAAAATTTTATTGCTGAAAATATGTCAATGTCAGTATGAAAAACTGCAGGTGATAGAAGGCTGGGATTGTAATTCAAATTCTTTTCATACTGTCAATTCAGGCAACTCGCAAAATTTCATAAAATAAAGATGCATAGTAGCAAAACTCAGTCTCTTCACAAATGATCATGATTCTGTAGGGTAGGTATATTACAGTCATTATATCCGTTCTTGCTTAGTGTACTTCACACATACTATTACTTCTAGGAGCCTAATTAGTGGCATGAATCAACTGACTAATATCCAATCAAACAGAACAAGAGTTTGCATCTCAGCTTGTGCCGCAAAATGCCCTGAACGCATTAAAATCTGAACAACAATGATGTTACTCTGAAGCAACCACAGACCACTTGACCTTTTCATTTACAGCAATGAGGTCTTCATTGGTCGGGGAAAAAAACAGAGAATCTGGAACTTTTTTGCATAATGAACAACACAACTGTGACCAAAACTTGGTGACAAATACTGCTTTCAAGAACAAGCCAATAATTTTGTTTTCATAAAAAATTAAGCATTCCACCAACAATGTCTCCACTGAGAGGACTTTTGAGCAAAACAACAGATTGGAAACAGTGCCGTCAGAAAGTATGCAATACCCTTGACTTTCTTTTCATTTTGTGACAATGCAGCTGGAATTTAAAGTGGATTACATAAGCGTTGCTTGTCCCTGATTCAGACACATAATGCTAAATTGGATTTTTCATTTATAGTTTTTGCAAATTAATTAAAATAAAAAGGTGAACTCTTTTGAGTTCCTTTAGCAAATTTCTTTGACTGTCCCTGAGATATCTCCGCTACTTGACTGGAGCTGCAGTGAATTCAATAGATTCAACATGATTTTTATTAAGAGAATTTTGAGTAAAAAAACATAACTGTATGAATATATAGGGTCCCACAGTCAGCAGCACATATCAGAAGACAAACTCTACGTTCAACAAATGGTCTGTAGAATTCAGACACAGAATTGTGTCTCATCCGGGGAAAGGTATGAACCAGTTTCTTAAGTGCTGAGACTTCACAGGAGCACAACAGGCATCATCACTGTATCATGGTAAAATAATACTGCTCAGACTGTTCCTTGAACTGCTCTCTAACCAACCAAGGTCAGGGAGGTGACCAAGAACCTAAAAACCTCTCTCACAGCACTACAGCTCCTTGGCTGCGAAGGGAAATCCTACCAGAAGGATAACAGTGCTTCAGAGTGCCAAAGACCTTCGACTGGGCCAACAATTCATGTCCCAGAAGGACAATTCTTCTCCTTCTTCTTCTTTTCTGAGGTTTAACAGCAGCTGGCATCCTTTTACGCTGCCAGCAGGACAGTTATGCTAGCCAAATGAATTCTTTCTGAAGGCACTATGAGTATATACGTTCTTAGGTTTGAAATGCTGACACCTGTGTGAAATGCTGAGGACTGTGGGCACATAAGAAATACCCATAAGTAAACTTACTCGCTGGCAAGCTCTTTTGCAAACATGCTTGTACTCCTTGGCTTTAGATTCAGAATGATATCCTGCTCCTGAGAGGAAAAGAAAAGGGAAAGAGTTTAACCATTTGTAAAGAAATGATAGTTGAGTTCTGCAAAGCAGGAAATTATTTTCCAAAATCTACTGTTGGCTCATTTTACATACATGACAGGTGCACTAGTCCACACAAGTAGAACTAAAAAATGATAATGCATCTAGAATCAAAATGTTGAAAAAAAGTCCACAGTAATGCTGACACTTTTTGCAGTCTTAAAATCATGCTAACATTTCTTCTCCCCTTGTGTCAAAAAGTGCACAGCTTTGTGTAGCCTTTACATTTTGTACTCCCATACTCTGAGATACAGTAATCTCAGAGTGCTGGATTACAGACCACGAAAAGCAGATTAAATTGATTGATTGATCAATTACAATACATCAACAAAGGAAACATAGCAAGATTCTAAGATTAAGATTTGGTTGCTTAACCATCAGGTTGCATGCCAGGAACCTTTAATCACCCAACATTACACTTCAATAATAATCACAGCAGAAAAATGACAGAGATTATTGTTCTCAAATGTATTTCCTTTTCTATTGATCTGTGTATCTTCCTAAACACTATATGTTTGAGGTTATACACTAAACTACAAAGTCAGTGGGCAAATTTCCATCAAATATTTTTCTTCTCTTTCCTTGTATAAGGGGGCAATGCCTAAGCCGTGATCCCTGTCTTGTTGTCAACAAATAGCTGTGAGTAGAAAAGGGCAAAGCTGTAAGTGCTGTAAGTGCTAGGACAAAGCAAAAAGATGTACAAACAGGAACTGGCTGAATGTCTGATAATGGATCTGGGGGTTTGACACAGAGAGAGAGAGAAAAAAAGAAAACCAGGTTTCAGACTACCTTGATTCACTGGTTTGTTTGCAGTTGAACTGGCAAATTTGATTGTCTGACATTTAAACAGAGCAAGAACAACTGTCTGATAATGGACCCACTGACGTTAACTTGGCTGATAAATGAATCTGCTTATGGTGGGTGAACTTACCTGCATGCACTAGAACAAACCCACCGACACTTTTGGGGTTTTGATTTTTGCTTGATACTGAGTCCTGTTGATTGGACCATGAATTGGCCTGGGGAGAAGAGGGCTGCTGCTCTTCAGCAGAATTCATTAGATTTTCCATAACCCCTGCATACCATGACAAGCCTGTCATGGCCTATCAGACCCTGGTAGGAAAGTCATTTTGACAGCACACCTGTTACAGAAATAAGAATGCAAAGATTAGACCTTGTATTGGCACTGCAAAGGCAATGAGCCATCTGCACAGCAAAATCTAATAAAATAATTTAGTGTCATACTGGCTCTCAACTATTTGCCACTGAGGCCAAAGAGTACGCCATTTTTTATTCCGCCCAAATGCTACAGGATGTGCTTTGCACACCATTAAGCCACGAGGGCAAAATGATGTCTCTGGATTCAGATAGGGGCAGGCATGATTCAGGAAGCAGAGCAGTCATTTAATAATCAGAGGGTTAATGGTTCAATCCCCATCTTCTCAAGAGAGGATGGCAAAGACATGTTGTTGAGCAAGACCTCTAGCCACTCCTGATGAGCTATTTGGCACCTTGCACGGCCTCTGCCATCAGTGTGTGTGTGTGTGTGTCATACATCATATTACATAAAGCAACTTTTCACACACATTGTAAAGTGCCTTGAGTGGTCAGTAGCCTAGAAAAGTGCTACAGTGCTATTGTAACATAAGCCCATTTACCATAACAAGTTGGAAGGAGTAATTACATTTTCTCCAGTCCTGAATGCCCACGGTTGAGAACCACTGATTTAACGGTCATCTTGAGCTGAACTGTCCTGTCTACACACTATTATAAACACGTGCCACAGATTAAATCAGCAGTTGTTAGCAGTGGTATGTCTCCATGAAGGCAGTTTTTGTTAAACAGGCTGAACTGTCCATGATGATTTCAGAATCAATGACATTTAATGTATTAACTGCAGGGTTTTAAAGTCAGTGTTTTGAGACAGAAAACTATTTTCAAAGTAGCATTAGGAAAGGCATGACTTTAACTCCATGATATTGTTATGCTGACAGACAACTGTTGTCAGTTCATTCATTGTCAGGCAGAACACAACAGTTTTACCTGCCGCATTTTACGCTAAATACGTAAACATATCACCCACAGCAGGTAGCTGACGTTAGGTAAGGCTACGATAAACAACTTTCCAAAACACACGGTAGTTTATATGCAGTTAAACATCACAGCTAAAAGTTTGCGCTTGCTAACAAACGTCACTCTGTTAGCCGATTTAAAGAGGCTCTTTATCGATAATAAAGGAGAATAAAGGCAACGCTCGTATCACTCTGTCACTGCAATCATATGCTTCAGACAAATAAGTTACTGCAATGCAAGCAAATAGGCTGTCTTATGTTTTTCTTAGCTTGTTAGCTAGCTAGCTAACACACCTGCCATAACAAACTCAATTAACGTTTTTTTTTCTGCCGCTCCTCTGGCACCGACAGCGGCTGGTAACGACGAGATTACCTGAGATGTTTTTCATCAACATGAATGAGAGCTAGGCGAAGGACTCAAACTAAGACAAACTTTGCAATCGTTGTACTTTCTCACCTCATTTGTGCTATCCATTGCCAGTTAGCTAGAACAACGAAAGTACTTCCTGGTTCAGATACACGTTGCTAAGGAAGTGCGTTCTGCCAAAACACAGGAGCACGTGCTGAACGGCGGCGTGGGCACACGTGCACACACATCAGATTTGCACGTACTCAACAGCGTTTCGAAGTGAAATGTGCATGCGAGGTAGTGGTAAATGTGGGGGAAAAATAGGAAATATGAAGAAAAACATAGAAAGAAATATCAGAAAATGCACGCACCAGATCAACCACAAGTTAAAACAAAAAGCTGCGAACTTGTTTTTCAAACGTGGGTTAGTAAAACGCCCCCGATTTTTTATCTTCATACAAGTTATGTATAAATTGTGATGCTTAAATATTGCCCTCTAAATAATTTACTTGGTGACTTAAGCAGCAGACCTGTAGTCATGGTGACTTTCACTTGTGCTTGAGTAGTTTTGAACATGGTAGCATATCTTTACTTTTTCTTAAATATGAATTTTGATTTCTTTTCTTTTACACTGTCAAGTAATCCACATACAACAGCAGGGAAATATGTAAGCAAAGACCAAAAAACAATCACAATAAAATATACAAAACATAATTTTTGACACTGGAGCTTTATCATTTTTAAGCATTCTAGCAGATTATTGTAATAGTCTCAGCAGTGCTGGAGAAGAATTGGCCAGGCAGTTAGTAAAATGATATCATGCTTGACAGCTAAACTGACAGGCTGAGTTGATTGTTTTGACCTTTGTCAAAGGTCTAAAACATTCTCGAAGAAAAGCATTTTTATTTTCTTTAATTCCTTCATTTTCAGGATTGTTCTGAGCACGTCTTTTATTAATTGATTCGTCCATTTAAAGTTTACATACAGAAAGTTCATTTTACAACCCAGAGAAAATGATGGAGTGATGCACCTAACATACAAGTACTCAGTCCACGTGCATGTAGGTTATTTTAACAACCAAATGTTTGTAGTATATATCATCACAGGTTTATTTTTATTAGATGCAAAGTAATTCATGGAGCTGGACAGTAGCTGGCGGACTGACTCACTCGCTCGCTCCCCGTCAGCCCCTATCTGACCCCTTGAGACAGGCAGAGGGCATGGCAGTGTGTCCAGCCAGCACACTGCACCAGGATCAGTCACTCACCACCTCTCTGCAGTGTTTCCGAATGGGACTACGCAGGGCACCTCACATCTATGACACTGAGTCCTTGTTTACAGAGTAGTTTGCATTTAAGTTCACAAAATTGTATGTAATTGTAGGGCAGCATTACTTAAATTCATTTTTTTCCCCGATGTGAATTAACTGATGCTTTTACTGATTATGTAGGCCTACTTTCAATGCCTAATGTATTGCAACATGACAACGTAAAGTTTTCAAGCTGGAAACCTGAAGTGTCAAATGGGAAAAGCAAGAAAGAAATCTCAAACAGCCATGCCAAAAATAAAACCTAAAAATAGAATTGGAATTTTAGATTTTTTAGATTTTTTATTTAATTTAATGAAATTTATTTTATTTAATTTTAATTTAATTTAATGTATTTTATTTTACTTTTTTCAGGAGTGGGCTGTTTTTGCTTTTTGTTTTGCTTTTTGTCTTGAATTTCAGCGTTTCAGTTTTTATTTCTCATTTATTTTTCACAGTTAGATTATTTTTGCGGCATGGTTATTGCTTGTATAATAGTTTGTCATAAAGCATTTTAAAATTTCACTCTAGCGTTTTAATTTTTGACTCCTAGTTCTCCTTGCAGGTGCACAGTTAATGGGTATTTTATGACTGCTTTGACTATAAATTACCCAATAAGACCTGAGGAGCGGAGCTTACGTTTTTGATATTGTTTTTAAAACATAAAATAAGTTGAACTTGGCAGCAAAAGCAGGAAGCAAGTAAAGCATGACTTAGGTTGCAGCTCATTTGTTTTTGTGGCTGTTTCTACAGCTGTGTTTGGCAGTGGTCATACAGGTACCGGCTTCATTTGGACTGTGGCGGTTAGTCCTGCAAACAGAAACCTCACTAGATGCTTAATCTAAAGGGGAATGCCACTAAATTTATGTAAAATTTAACAAAAGGAACCTGGCCAAACCATGAACCTGCTGAGTGTTGTTGATAGGAGAATGCAGAGGGGGGGAAAAAAAACATGAAAATATCAGTTACAGTATCACACTAGCAGTTTAATATAATTGGACGGTTTGATTCCCATGGCTTGACATGGAGAAGGATAGCTCTGCATGTTCCTGTCCCTTCTCTCTATATCAGCGGCCACCTGCAAAGTGTTGCAAAATCCTCAGCAAAAGCTTGATAAGAGCAGCATAACCTGGTTTATTTGCATTGTCTTTCTCAAGCTTTTCTGTGTTTAAGTTACTCAAGTTGTGTGTTTTTCTGCTGTCGTTTTTGCTTTTAGGAGCCCACTGGTTGTTGGTGCCGACATATCCAGCATCACCAACTTTTAAATGTGTGTCTTTTTGATTTTAAGAGCTTCATTTTGTATGCATTCAGGTTGTCCTCTTGATACTAAAGTTCAGTTTCTGTAATATAATCTAAATACAGTCTGGAGATGTGGGGATGTGCATGGCTGTTCATAAAATTTTGTGCTTAGCCCATCAGGCAGCAGATCATTAAATCCTGAGGAACATAATTTAATTAGTGCCTCAGTATGGGGAATGACTCACTAGCATTATGCACATAGACGCAAAGCCCTCAGAACTAAGGTTAAATCTCCATCCCCAAAGAAGCCAAAAGCCGATCATACCTGCACATTCAGCTGTACTGTCTAGACATGAAAAGTTGTTTTATTGTCAAGGCCAACTGAGGAGAAATGAAGGTGAATGCAGCAGAGATTATAAGTGAAATTCTGATCATATATTATAGAACATGATAAAAAGAAATGATTATTTCTCCATGAACTCCTAGGAAACGTAAGTAATTTGGTTTGAGTGAACTTAAGAGGTACATCTCTTTTCATCAGCACTGTATATTATTTCCTTTTATTATATTTCCTTTTCTAGGAATAGTAATAAAAAAAAGTCAGCCATATTATTTCAAAAATGTCAAGTGTTAATACTGCCCCGTCTGGGACTTCAGCTCTCAATGCCAAATGCATGAGTTACTGTTATATTGGACCACAGAGGAGACAGGAAAAAATACTACAAATAAATCCAACACAAGAACAAGCTATTTTAAAATATATATATATTCAGGATACCCCAGGATATGATCATCACCAGTCAACACAAAGACCTACATCATCACCGATCTGAAACGCACACACTTATGTGTTTATGTACTAAGTAGGAGCTGCATGGGTGGATCATAACACAAGCACATTCTTTAATCATGATACGTCATGTGATATTGTTTGTTTTGGATGAAGTCAACAGGGATGAAAGAGAGCTATTAAAGGAGAGAGAGCCGGGGCCTTGCTGCAGAAATGGAGTGCGGAAGAAGGGCACAACCAGTTTTAGGGGGTGGCTTTATTATCAAATGCCATCTAATCTCTGTGGAGACTGTGTTTTTCTGCTGTGGATGCTGGACAGAGAAAAACGTCTGGTCTTTAGTGCAAGTTCATGCCAGGTTTTTGTAGGTATGTTTTCTGTGTGACCATAAAGATTGGAAACATGACTCCCTTGAGGCTATTTCCACATTTAATCCAGCGGGTTTCGACTACTCATTCAAAAGAACAAATTCAAGCTTGCTTTGGCTATTTTTTACCGTAAGTCAGCTGTGAAATTGCTCCATCAGAAACACACCGAAAAAAAAAAAATCCACTATATCCAGTGCTTAGCACTGGCACTGTTGTAGTCAATATGCAACTTCTAGTCATGCCAAATACCTTTGCATTTTATTGCCTGATTGCTTCCTAACATGTGATTTAATGGATAAACAAAAAAACCTACAGAGGTACACTGTGATATTTCTTGACTCTTCAATCATAATGTTGAAAAGTTAAAAGTAGACTGCGTTCCCTGAACATCCAGCCTAAAATATTTTGACTTTGCGTGTGCAGTTTGCTGTTGGATAAAATGTCTGAGGTGTTATGGTTAGAGGTGGGGCAGCTTCACAGAGGCACGGGAGAGATGGATCCAAGATGTAAGCTGTGGTGAGGTGGGCGGTAGGGGCAGCACAGTTTCTCTGATTGTGTTTTTGTGGTGCATTTGGAGGAATTTTCACTCCCTTTCAAAAATCCCGGGACCTGCCTTGACACCACGGAGCCACTTGCAAACGCTCATTTGTATGAGTAAATGTGAAACTACCTGCACAGCCTGAAGGAACACCGAGGGTGTTGCAGTTCATGGATTAGGTTTTGCAGTATTTTAGAGTGAGCTGTGACAGGATGGACTGGTTTTGTGGCTTTAAAATTGTCTCACAGCAGATTCAGTTTTACTGGAATCAGGTATGAACCCATGCTAGCTGACTTTTAAAAAGTACATAATCCTATCTGTAGTCATACAGAACTAAGCCTGATACTCACATGTTATCTTTACATTTTGCTTTTGTTTTATTTAAAAACAAAAGTTAAAAAGTCACCATAGGGAAAAGGAGAAGTAGAGCAACTGGCCAAATATTGTGCAAGAATATCCTGCAAAGACAAGACCTCAGAGTTCATACAAAAAAACGGTTTGGAGTAAAACCTCTTGTTCATCCTCTTTGACATGTCGAACATCTCTCCACAGTGAATCTTTAAAACCTGAGTTCAGCCAGTGAACAGTGAGCCACTGCTGCTGGTAAGATCGGAGAAAACGCAGGCTTGCTCTGGTGTGAACAGACAGGCTACATGAGGGCTTTGTTAAATACAGTAAAATAAACAGAGGGAGCCATTGCAACACATTTTGCCAAAGCTACAACCCACAGGAATCATGCAGGAAAACACAAACAATGTAATTCTTTTTAAATCCAATCCCAAGCCTGTTTTTAGCCGTGCAGACTAAATAAAGTAGCATTCAGTGGATCACTATATAAACACACATAGAGGTATAAATACATCACCGTGTATCTTGTGACAAATTACTAACGCTTCCTCAGAGCTGCACCGAAAGGAATTACAAAATATGGGTGGGGTAAACATGTTTAATGGAGGATAACACTAAATCTAAGAATTTGCACATGAGGCTTCTACAGAATATGATGGAACAAGTATTTGTGATCATGAACAAAACATTTCCCAAAGCTACAATTAAGAAAATTAAAACTATCGGGGCAAGTCAGTGGCTCACCTGGTATTCCAGCCTGAACCATTTGCTGCTTGTCACCCCCTCCCCTTCCTGTCTCTTTTCACTGTCAGAATCAAAACAAAGTCAAATGCCAAAAAAGAAAAATGAAATCAAGATTATCACTAACAGCTACTACCCAGTCATTTTTTCCATTATTTCTGATACATTTTTCTTGATTTTTAAGACAAAGGACAATATATTTATTAAAATAAGTGTCAAAAGTTCACTTAATTGTCAATTCTTTTCCACATTTCTTTGAATGTATACCAATCACATTCTGCATTAATGTCACATAAAGAAAAGACTGGATTTATCCATACACTGAACTGAAACAGGCAACTGAAACCTCCTTACAGACTGCATTTTCTTTCAAACCTAAGAAACATAAATGACAAAATGCACAAAACTTATTGTTTCATATGCATGTACTGTTGTAAATTCTGCCTATCTCTGCAATTTGGCTCAGTTTCAGCTTCAGGACACAGCAGAGTCTGCACACAATATCCCCGTCTCTACTGACTTTATATTTGGATGTCTTGGTTTATTTCCATAACAATATCACGCCATCTGTGGAGCAGATGAGCAAGATCTATGTCAGGAGACAATAGATGATATAGACAGACAAGTGTTGGACTGTAGATTTTGAAAAGAAGCCACACAAATCAGCAGACGGTACCACTTGACCAACAACTGACAATTTTATATTCAACAGTGAGAGCTGTGGCAGAGACAGGACTCTGGTGGAGTGCCATAATAAACTATTTCCATCTCAGAAAATGTCATAAGTATTTTGTAAAACATGTTCACAGTTTTATTACTGTATGATAAACATCTGTGTCCATGCAATTTGGCGGAGGAATGAAATGATTCTGTCAGACTAATTACATTTCCAAACTCTCCACAGGACTGAACATGTCTGGTATGGATGCCTACAACTGTTTGTCAAACCTCTTCCTCGAATCTCAGTCAGAGATCTTTCTTTTATCTTATTTATTGTTGACAACATATTAGAAATACCATAAACATCTGATGATTTATGTGTTGCCCGATGAAAACTTATTGGCTCAGTGTAACAGAAAATCTCTGTAGTCTATGTTCTTCATAAAAGATTGTTTTTCTCTGGAACTCCCCGGTGAGTAAAAGCTCGTCGTTTTGAAGTAGAAGCTTAGGATAGGTATGTGAAACCAGCCTTTAATGTAGTATACAGTTTATATGCGATATTGTTACTATTTAGGCATTGATTGAGAATAGACATGATAATTTAATCCTTTCAGAGCAATTTACCAAACCAAATAGTCACTCAAAACCCATAAAAGGGCTTAAGGATATTGACACAAGAATACCTATAAACAATAATTGTCATAATTGTAAGCTCTATGACCTCGGGGCTCACTTTAAGTCAGAGATAATTTTTGTGAACTTTGCAGTAGATAATTGTCTTGTTTTCTGTAATTACGTTGCTATGATTATAAGAGGGATTTGAAAACAAATCAAATCAACAAAGAGCTAGTGACTTTGAGGTACAGCCACTAACTTAGAGATAATCTCCTCGCACTGTAACCATGACAATAACAATGGCCTACGCAGTCTTACACAAATAGATCCTCCTCTGTTTGGAGTACACAGAACTGGCCTGCAGAGCTGACAAGTAGAGCCGTTTGCTCGGCAAAGCTGGTCAAGTCTGCATCTGCTGTAGCATCTTTTCGCTGCTCATTGAACATCACATGTACTTCTTGGAGGAATGACAAGGACCAGAGCGGAGTGGCACAGTGTGTATGTGCAAAACATACATCCTCCTTGATAAATGTGACTATTTCAAAATACCCTGACTGACAACAATAAAACTACAATGACAGGCCAGACTCTCCAAGGTGCCAGTTTTGATTGGTTAATTTGGAATTTGGCAAATTACAAATAGCCAAAAAAGCCCATTCATCATCACCATGATTGAAACCAGGCAGCTGTAATACACCATTTCACAAATGTCTGTCTGTAATTAATAGTATTAAACAATATAACACACAGTCCAGTATGGTAGAGTATGGTGTAGTGTAGTTTAGTATATTATGGTATAACATTGAATAGCATGTTATTGCAAACTATTGCACAGTATAGGATTGCATAGTATAATACTGTGCAGCAATATTATAATAAGAGGTCAGGACAGAGCAGGTGAGGACTCAGGATGCTACAGCAGTCTGGATGCTTGCTGACAATGAGCCACAATGAGTCACATGTTTCAAAGGCCACTCAATATGCCACCTACTCACTATGCCACACAAAATGTAAAATCAAACTACAGGGCATAGACTGACACCCAGGTGAGACATAGGTGGCTACAGAAGACCCAAATCCTTTCACATTTCAGTGAATATCTGTGCTTCTCTTCACAGCATCAGTTTGGAGTTGTGAGCCTTGTCCGAGATCCGTGATCCCAACTTCGACTGTTTGAAAAATTGATTTTACCCAGTTACATTTTCCAAAGTACCCCAGTCTCTGTGCATCGCTGTTTATAATGTTGCAAGGTCGACATCTAGTGGTTTAATTTGAACAGTACAGAGGGAAAACCTCAGTGTCCATTCAAATCCCTCATTCTTGTTTAAATGTAGGGCGGGCAGGATAAAATGCTTTAGGATTTGGCATCCCCCAGGTGCATTATGAGCTCTGGTCACAGAGACAAGTAGATGTCTCATCATGGGTATAATAGAATGGGCACTGATACACTATTACCATATTTTGTGGATCCAAATTAAGTAGTGGAAGAGCAAACTAATTAAGATATTACGAGCACAAATTATGAATTTCTGTGCCAGATATGAGAGCTGAATTCACTGTCTCAATTTCCTAGAAAGGGTAACGGCTCAATGAGATAAAGATCTTTAATTTGACCATGAGAGGTCTGGCGGGCACTGTGAGAGAACTTTGCCAGCTTGATCTTGGAATAAATACATCTCTTTGCACTTTGTAGTATGACACAGCTTTACCATCCATGCAATTCAAATTAAAAAGGCGTCTAAACTCCATTTGGGTGCTACCATAATGACCAATATAAACAAACAGAAGAATATATAATTTGTAATAGTATTAAATCTCTTTGCAACAAGTCACTAATCTCTTTTCTTGAAAAATTATACCTCTTTTAAACAGTTTCACATATAAACAAAAGCAAGCCCAAACTGGAACTGGATCATAACTGTGTCATTTTGTCCCAGAGCTGCCATTATGTATGTCTATTCAACACATACACACACACACACACACACATTTTCTCTTTCATATGTATCAACTGAACTCTTCACATATGTGCTGACTGTATTTCATAATTACCAGTGTGTTTCAGGGTACAGTGCCCACCCATTGTGCTGAACCCACCCCTAATATTGTCTTGGTTTAAATTTCTCTGGATTAAAGACACTCTTTCTCAGATGATGTCAGTAGCTTTAGGAGCAGATGGGTCTGGACCAGCGCAGCGCTAACACAACAGATGACAGACGGTGGGCTCTGGAAGCGAGCTCTCACACATGACAGCCTGACTTACTGACCGGATGTGGTCTATTCTGTGAAATGAGTAACTGTCCTCTGCCATGGAAAAGGGCGTGTACCATGCATCTGTCTCCACTTGTGTGTTAGTCATATGCAGTATATCTGCAAAGACTGATACATGATGAGCTGGGATGATAGGCTTTATCATCTCATTTAAATCCACCAGTTATACAGTTTTAGTTATATAAACATCACATTACCTGCATTTTTTTTTAGTTACGTCATAAAATTTTCATATCAATCATATGCAAGCTTTGTAGATCCATAAGGCTTCCTCTTAGATTAACTGTAAATTCAAACTTTTGCCTCCTATATCTACTTGTAATTTTAATTGTCGCTGTTCAAACCTAAAAGGGGTGCTACATCTTTGTGCACAGCATCATATTTACTGTGGGCTTCTCCTCTTTAAGAATAATAGGGCATTTCATATTCATGGCCAGGATGTGTCTTTATCTATTGAGTTATTACTTTGTTCTCCTGGGCTATTTTAAAAATAGTACATGGTTTTTAATGATAGGAATAGTCCGAGGTATTAAAGTATAATATAAGTAGGTTAGAAGTATCAAGATATCAGGGCTTTATGAATTACAGTAGCTGCACCCCTTAACCCCATCACATGAACTGGGCAGATTAATTCGTGAGGTGGGCCTACTACTATTAAATTACTCGCAACTGCACAGTGCATTTTTTTTGCTGCAGGGGGGATTAAAATCCATAACAAACCATACAAACCATATTGTGCACAATTCATCAGATTAAAAAAAATCTATCTAATTCCCAGTTAAAGTTTCTGAACATTTTTTTTCTTGCAGTGACTCAAGCTATAGACTCTTTAAGATGTGCTCCATGCTGTGTGCAGTGCACCCGAGTGGCCCGGCGTTGCTAGCCTACCACATCACACGCCAAGGAGGTGAACCGTCTGGAGCAACCTACCCTGCCTCGGGAAGGCGCGGGGCTTGCCTGACTGACAACTGAGCTCACCCAATCGCGCGTCGACTTCCTCGTTTCCCTACACCAATCGCACGCCCTCAATTCGTACACATAATTTACGGCGCAATCACTGTAGGTTGCGGGGACTGAGGTCCATAGAAATTTGACAGCTTCACAGGTGAGACATCGTCCAGAAGCTGTTTCACTTTCCATTTCAGTTTTCCGGACCACATTCGCTGTGAGCCTGGGGTTGCCACAGTCAAAAAACAGCCACTCGAAGACCAATCATTCCGGCAGCATGAGCAAAAAGAAAAAGGACTGGAAGACTGAGAAAGGTAAGGCTTGTTTTGGGGGGTAAATAGAATCTGGAGGCTATCAGCATCTCCATGGCAGACAGCATGAGCCTTATCCATTCCACGAGCCTGACAGCCACTCTTCCTGTCTTTCCCGCGTTGCTGCTACACTGTAACTTCTCATCGTGACAATCCGCCAATCCGATATGGTGACTGTACAGATGTTGCACTGATGTTGCGCCTGTTTGGTAGCCGTTGATACATGTTTGACATTCGCAGCAACACTGTCACACACAGTGCCTCTTCCCTGGTTATTAGCTTACACTAAACCCTCTCGCTGCTGTTCAAGAGAGTCCTTATTTTCCTCGTGAGACAGGCAGTGAGATGTTCCACCTCACAGCTGTGTGTGATGCATCAGCATTAGCCCACTGAGTTGCAAATAACCTACTGCTCTGTAACTAAATAAAGTCGCATGGCTATAACCAGACAGCACTCACAGCACAGGATTACATAAGGGGAACGGGGTGGTTACTAGATTAAGCATGGACACTTATAATTCATGGCCAAAAAATATACAGGGTCTCTGTTTGCATCACAAGAACATGTTGATAGTTCCTTATTGTGACACTAGGTGTTGTTGCTTACTTGATTTGTTTCCATGTATGGACAGGGCAAGTGGTTTTGGTCTTAAAAACAATGTCAGAGACAACACAACCCAGAGCAGTGCAGTTAATTATTAACATCAGCCAAACCTTAACCTCAGTGTGTTTACAAACAAAAAAGTTTTTCTTGAGATGCACAGCACTACTGTTGGTCCAGGAATTTGGTGCTAAGTGCTAAACCTGCTTAATTCAACCTCGTCTGAAGTAAACTCCTGGTCGATAATAGTCAGATGCATAACACTGACCTCTGTTTTCAAGTAAGAGCGTGGCTGCACTGCCAGCCCTAGTAATTGCAACAAGGTTGTTTGCAATTATCTTGATATTGTTCTGGTGATTGTTGTCATTCATCTGGCCTGCAAATACTGCAGATAAGTCAGTGCCATGTCATCAAGCCCGGTGCTTCATGGCTCGGTTTGCATCTGTGGGAATTTTTTTTTAGACTGTTCAGTAAAAACCTTGGAGTAAAGGTAATAATTAATCTTAGCCAGCCATTTCCCAATTGAGCAGGTAGCAGCATGGAAGGAACATCAAAGTAAATCAGATTTCATATTCCAAGCATATTCCCCCTCCAGCTCAAATTGCTTTGAGAGAGGATTACGGAAAAATCACGAAATGTGAGAGAAATTCTGAGACAGAAGGACGAATTTAATGGGTAACTCTGTTATATTTTGAATGTGATGATTTGTCAGAAAATTGCCATTTGGCCAGGAGTTGTCTTGGCTAGGTGTAACGTATAGTTACCATTCATTCATTTATTTTCCATATCTGCTTACTCCTCTGTTACATTTACCACTGAAGGTCCTGTGGCAAAGTCAAGCTACAATGTGCATATTTTTAGCAGAGGTGCAGACTAGTCTGAATTCTGAAAACTTTCTGAAAACAAAACAAATGAAGCAAAAACTAAACAGGTAAAGAGGAAATATAATATCATTGAAGGGACTATGTAAGATGAGGTGCAGAACAATAGTTTCTCATTTGTTTTGACAGATAATGTGAGGTCTAACATTAGTCTTCCAGTGATCCAGTCTATATACCTGTAGATATTTATATAAAATGAACGACATTTTTAACCTATCCTGTTCTCATGGCAACTATGCTAGGCTTTGGGATTCTAACACCTATAAGTTACACAGAGTGATGATCCGCTGCAGTATAGCCCAAAAGAAAAGTGCTGTGTAAGGACCAAACACTGCCTTTTATTCATCCATGTAAAATAAAAGCAGCCTTGGGAACGACAGGGTAGGGCAACGGGGAGCAAATGTACAGAGGGGTAGAACTTATATCTTCTTTACTGCCAAAATACCTTTAACAAAAGTCTGAGCTACTGTAGGACACTGCCCGAGGATGACCTGAGGGAGCTCATGTTTCTCCTCAAAATACAGGCAACCACTACTGCCTCAATATTTTAGGCTCGGCCTTATGTAAGAGGCATGCCTCATAACTCATAGTCCCTTTCAAAAAATTATTGTTGAGCTGAAATACTGTAGGGTATTATTGCATGCACCTTGTCAAGCCCCAAACCTCAAAATTATCTGTGGGGGGGGGTACAAATCTTGTAAAATATGGTGCAAATGATGTTGTGCTTTTTGTCAAATCACATCAATTCATTTAAGCTACATTTTACACCGGGACACATTATAACTGACGAATTTGCACACTATGTGCACAGGGTTATTTATGAAGTGCGGATTTCAAGGAGAAGCAAATAATCAGGATGAGTCTTGTTTACACGAACGGCCCAGTGTGGTCAGACCAAACAGTGGCAAGTTGAGGTGCTTTGGCTGGCAGTGAAGATGAACATGAGGACAAAGGCGGCGAGCAGCAGCTGTGCAGTGCGCTAATGTCAGCCAGTTAAATCGTAGTTTGTTTTTTTAAGTGAATTAAGAGATTTTCCAAGAACCAAACAGCACACTGCACTGCATACATAGCTTATACGTAGACTCGTGTAAGATAATCCATATGAGAAAGTCAGTTTTCCTTTGTAGTTTTACCACAGATGCAATAGCCCTCTCTGATAGTTGCTCACTCATTGTAATGCTACGTGATGGTGCGTACAAATCACTTCAGTTGTGTCACTAACTTTATTTATTCCCATGTAGCGCTGGGTTGTTAATCAGTGGCAAGATGAGGGACTCCGGCTGGCAGGAGGGATGAGCATCAGGACACAACCAGTGAGGACTGCAGGGTCAGAGGAGGAGTAGCAGTGCAGAGCCACAGCAAGATAGGATGAACTGTGAAGGCTGCAGGGTGCAGTGAAGGTTTGGGGGCAGGGTCGTGTCATGCACTGGCTCTCAGCTGAGCTCCACGGAGACTGAAGAGTATGCAAGTTTTGATTTGAACCAAACACTACAGCAGCCAGTGTCAGCAATTAAGACATTTTCTACCAGAGAATAAGAACTGATGAGTCAAATCAGCTGGTTTTGTGCTTGGTTGGAATGAAAAGTATAGGCTAGAACTATATGGTAAAAACTATTTTTTTTTGCAATTACGATATGATTCACAATTTTGGGGGGGAATTTTTGCATCATGAATTTCATGTTGACTGAAAAAACTATTAAAATGGTGAAGATGATGATGATGTGATTTATGCTGTGGTCTGTACCAAACAAACACGTTTTCCTACATCTTGCAAATATGATTTGTACATGGCGCTACAGAGCATCTCTGTAGCACCATGATACTTCATTTGTAATGGTGCTTAACGTTTGGTTACATTTCATCTAAAAAAAAATGCAGCAAATTCAGGCCAGCCCCTATGAAAACTTGCATTGTTTTGGGTCTCCATAGCACATAGCCGAGGGCCGCAGTGTAGGGTGTAAGGAGAGCGCCATTCAACCAGAGCACCAGGGTTCAAGCCCCTGGGCTGGCGAGCATCCACCCGGCTGAAATGTGCTCAAGCAAGACGCTGAATCCCAGCCTCCTCCAGGGGCGCTGTTCCTGTGGCTCTGACCTTCTGTGCAAGAGGGGCAAGCCAAAAGAGAATTTTAATGCTGGAATCAATAAATATCACATTATTCAGAAAGAAAATGTAGAGAGCCGGGGAAGAGGATAGAACCGACAATGAAAGCAGAGGCAGAGGAGGGGTGGAGCAGGAAAGATGAGGAGGACATGGCATCAGTGTAATCACAGAGCCAGTTGGTGGATCTGTGATGACTGCAGAGCAATATGGGTGGCTCAACAGGTAACCTAAATGATGGGCACAGGGAGGCAGTTTGGTCTGGCATGCAAAAAAAAAAAAAAAAAGAAGAGAAGAACCAGACATTTAGTCAGTCAAAAGTTTTCGGCTTTTGCAGAAAATTAATCTTACACTTGTCACCATCTGTCTATGCCATTGCGAGGTATCTTCTTGCGTCTTTTCTTCTTCTCTTTCACATCATCGGGACCAGCTTTTATTTATTCTAAAATGTACACTGTCTGTCTTCCACAGAGAGACTGCTCCGTCTAGATCGGGAGGAGAGACGCAAGGAGTATCGTCGCCATGATTTCATATCTCTGGACAACATTCCCACCTGGAGAGAAGAAAGTAAATGTAAGAGAGACAGTTCATTGTCAAAATCACTGTCCATCTGTTTGTATGGATAAAGCTGATAAGGTGGAAAATTACACGTAATAACTCATGTGTCTTTAACGTTTTAAAATTATGCTTTAGGCAGTTAGTGACACATTACAGCAAACCAACAGAAAGGAGCTCAAGGGTCAGAGCCAGAGCCTTTGTACCTCAAATGTTAAAGTAAGACAAAAGTACCAGGAGGGGCCACTAAACAATGCTTACATTATTATATTTTCCTTATATATTATACCTTAATTATACCTTGGAAGTTAGCCAATTTCTGCAGTTACTCTGAAATAAGACAGTGATGAGAGGTGAGGGGGTACAGATGTGTGCTAGGACGGCATCATAAACTCGGATCATGTTCAGAAAAACACAATTACTATTAACCATTCTGTATTAATAAATTTGGTCCTAAAGATTTGACGACTGTGGATGAGAATGAACTCATAGCGATTAAAATCTCATTGATTTTTTTTTTCTTGCCCCAATTTCTATTTATTATTTTGACATTCAAGTGACACATGATCTATCTTCAATTATATATCAAGGACAGTAGTGGTATTATGTAGTGGTATTATGTTGATCTTTCTCAAGTTCACTCACAAGACATGACATTTTATTTTGGTTTAGGTAGATTAAATAAATGTTCTGTCTATTATTTATTTATTTATTTATACAAAATAATGGTAATAGTAAAAACAGTAATTTCCAAATTAAAAGCACTGATAGAAAAATCTTATATGAGAAATACATTTTAAAAAGTCATATTAATCTCCATATATGTGTCATTTGGATGTTTGCGAGATAAACTAGGTCATGAGCTGTTCCTTCACTTGCATCCAGCAGAAGCAGATGAAATTCATTAACCTGTCTATTATACTGAAATTAAACGAGGCTTCTTGGCCAATAGATTAGCCTAAATTGTGTTGGTGAATGTATCTTGGTGGGTAAGATACAATGTAGGAATCACATCTAATCTGATTACTGTAGGAGGTAAGCCTATTTCAAGCTGAAATAGGCCTAAACCACAGTCATACCACGATCTCACCAGTACACAGGATTTGAGGTGCAGTACCTCTAGGGTTTTCTTGTGCTTTTAAAGTAGATGGAGCCCTTTTGTAGATATTTGATTTGGATGTTAGAGGAATGGGGGTTGGTGATGCTTACAAAAAAAAATCTGGCTTTAAAAAAATTAAATAAATCGTGGCTGTGTTGTATTTCACTCAGACACATAGCCTAAACCAAATCCAATTTATTAAATTTAAAGGCACGTACTGTTTTAAAGGGGACATGCAATATCAATAGGAAAATCCCATTCCAGTGACAAAAATTTGGCAGCCCAGGAACTGGCAATGGAAAAGGCTGACTTTAATACTTTGGATGTAATGCAGCAACCACCCATGCAGGCCAAATTTGAACACAAATAAAGTCCTCAAAGTATGAACTGAAGGATGTGCTTACTCAGCTTAGTCAACTGTCAATCAAAGCCTGAATGTCAAAGTCGGCCATGAATTGATCCATGGGGAAAAGATCAAAATCTCTTTTCAAAAATGTGTCTTTCAGGCTTGGTTCTCATGAAAATCCTTTATCTGAGAGTGCTGGACAGTGTTACTCTTTACAGTGTATGTTGTTGCAGTACTCTTGTATTACCCATGTCAAAAACATGCCTGTGCTCCAAGACAAAGATCTAGCAGATTTACCTTGCTTTTCCCCTAAACTAGAAGCATATTGTCTGCATTAGATGTTGCAGAAATTTTACTTTTTTTCTACTTCTTAAAAAAACATATGAAACGAAACATTTTTATGTTTGCATCTGCACGGCCAGGAATGCTTAAATGACGTAAGATGGCGGTGAGAATACATCTTCATTTCTGCGTGGTTAATATTCAAACATCGTTTCTGTGCATGATACTACAAAATCGGTTTGTATTTGCTCCGTCGCATATAGGCTCAATAAAGCCTGGATTCAACTGTCCATTTTTCTCTGTTTGTGCCATTTTTAAAGCCTAACGCTAATTGCTGTGGTGTACACTGCTATTACAGAGGTTTTTAAAAAATGGCAGTTGTCGGCTGCATTGATTCATGTGTTCGACCAGTCAGCGTGCACTTATGTCGCTCTAGGTTCCTCTTCTTCTCTGAAGTACCTTCCCTTTAGTAGGAGCTAAAAAAAACCCCCTCAAAACGTAGATCTAAGAACTGCAATTGAGTTCCAGTTCCTGCAGCGCATAAACAAAAAAGGGTGTCATTCCTTTTTAGAGTTCCTGTGGTTTGAAAGTGCCAACTGATATGTTTAGAGAAAAGCCAACACAGGCCATCTTTGATGAAGTGAAGTGGTATAGCATCTTGTTTCGGAGAGCCTGGTTGATCAGAGGGCAGTTGTGATCTATTACTCAACATTAAATTACATACAACATAGGAGATCAACCGTTTCTATGACAAATGGTGCAACTTAAACTGTTATAAAAATTAGGAAGCTGTGTTAGGTGGCTGATGTATCATCGCTCTTCTGCAAGCTCAAAGTTCTCTGATGATTCTCAAATCTCGGGTCTATTCTTCAAGGAAATACAGTCTAGTTAGTAGTCATGTTTGAGCTGCTTATAGCTTGTTCATCCAGTTTTTATCTTGGAAAAAAAAATCTGTTGCCCACATTGTTACTGTATTCTTTGTAGAGGTGTTTTTAAATCTTGCTGTTTATTGTTACAATGTTCAAAAAAGGAAAAAAAAAGCACAACAGACTTATTTAGCAGTGTATATATAAGCAATTCAATGTGTGAAAACACTACTGACACTGCAATGTTATCTTCAATGGGCAATTTTACTTTTCAATCTCAAAATTACCTCCACAGAGCTGAGACACATAACACAGTGGGATAATGGATAAATTGATTCTAAATGGCTTCATCTCAACGTTAAATTGGGGTGTGATTCACAGTCATTCCATTCCTTAAATGGCTTTCCTCGCACCCGTATTTACAATACAATATGATGTGTCCCATGATACAACCACAGGAATATTCATTTGTGCCATCATTTTTGACTAGTTTTAACATTTCAGAATCATTCACATCTTAAACTTGCTTTATATCCATTCAAAGGGACAGCCTGAAATTTAGCACATTTTACTCTTACGTACATCACACTCACAAAATCTGTGTGCTTTTTTTTGTACGCACTTTTACACCTCATTGTGTACTTTTTTCATGAATTAATGCTTGTGTAATCAATTGATGTGATACTTTACATTACAGTGAATGACAAAGAG